>JABASD010003282.1:0-20996 GCA_019776165.1 Pogonognathellus flavescens
CAGCTTAAATAAAATGTTTGAATACAGAAGTAAAAAGCTTACCTGATATTCGCCATTATTTTCAAAAACAGGGGGTTTAAATAATAATTCACACCCTGGACGTTTAATGCTGGTAACTAGGAACGATTAGCTAATAGATTTTGTTTTATTTGTTTATTTTAGCCACGCGTTTGCTCATTTCTCTGCGTTTTCGTTTGGTCATGTTGTGCTGTGATAACAATATTACTCCAATTAATTATTACTCCTGTTTATTAGATATCGTATCGTAAAAATGCAAAAAATACTCTAAAATGCCTAGGGGATTAACCTGTATAAAGTAGCTATTGATTTTGCAATTGAAACATGAGAGATCCTTTTGGTTTTATAGTTGTACTCAAGGACGTACCCAGGATTTGACTTTGGGAGCACAGCTCAAAAACAATTTAGGGGGGAGTACAACCGCAAAAAGCAGCAAAAATGAGTGTAATATTCGGCCGTGCCTCCAACTGCAAATAATCTCGTTTTTTCACCTTTTGGGGAGGGGGTGTGTGTCCCAACGTCCCCTTCTCGGTACGTGCTTGGTTTTATTTGTATTTGATCTTTTATAATTCTAGGGATTTTAATAATTTCATGATTCAATCTTCTTCTGGGTTATTATCATAATTTATATTGAATTTCGGAATGATACGATTAGGATGTGTTGTTGGGGCTGCTGTTGTCCGTGTTTATGTAGAAAACAAAGAAAGTATAGAAAAAAATATGGACAGAAATGTTGTTGCACTAAACCACTCTGTATTGGGTATCACATTGCCAATGTTAGATGTGACACAAATTATTTTTCAACCCATATTAATTATTTGTGTTTTAATTTATCGGATGATATGCACTGCACGAATCTGAACTTTTTGTAACTTTTTCATAGATGTTTTCTCTATTGGTACTCTTTGGTGGTTGTATCTTTTATATTATCTTTGGAGGGCCAGTCCCCACTCACCAATACTCCGATGGTGGAAAAGCACTTTTCGTAGGATGTGGTCTGACTTTCTCCATTTCTTTTATGTCTATTTGTTTTCTAAAGTGTGAAGATAACAACATCGTTTGCGCTTTAATTGTACGTATTAATTTAATATGATCTGTCTCATTTATTTCTTTGCATGTATTTATTTCATTATATAATTAAGATATTGGTTTATGGACTCCACAGCGAGATTTCCAAAATAGTATAATTGAAATGGCCCAATTAATTTAAAAATTACATAACAAAATGTTTCTGATATACTTTGTAGCTTTTGACAGCTCTTAGCTTAGCTTTGGCCACAAATTCTGTTGCAGCTTGGAAGTTTTATAATGCCAAGTTGACACCTCAGGAAGTTTCCAACTACTGCAAATTTTACTATTCCAAATTCCAAAGTCCTCCTCCAGCTATTGAAGTTTTACAGACGCTTCTGGTAATTTGCTCCAAATGCTACCTTTGACCTTTAGTGTTACCTTTTATAAGAATTCGGTGAAAAATAGGAAAGAATAAAGCGAGCTGCATAATAGGGCACGCATAATACTTTACATAGAGTATGAACCGAAATGTCCCATCTCATATTGTCGTAAGCCTCGTCGTAATGCGATGTAAAATGAAATAATATTTTTTTTAATTTGATAAATATTTTAGCCTTGCTGTGGTGGCGAAAGTTTCGAAGATTTCCTTCATGCGGATAGAGTTCGTCAAGGTTCATTCAAAGTACCCGACAGTTGTTGTTTAGAAAGGGATAAAAAGACAGGAATTGTCCAAACCCTTCAACATACAATCAACCTTTTTGAATTTGATGAAGATGAAGTCGTAAATTTTTTAACGCATTGGTCAATTTTATCAGAGACTAAAACGAAAGATTGTGGGAAAAATATTACTGATTTTAGTAAGCATGAATGGATAGCAAATCATGTGAACGAATTACTTTTGCATAAAAGTGACTCCAAATACTCAGGAAAATCTCTGGTTATTAAGATCCTAAAGATTTGGCTAGGTAAGTTCCCCTCCCCACTCACAGATTCCCACAAATCTCCAACACGATCCCCCGAGATCTGTGTTTGTATATTTATTTGTGTATTTTATAGACTCGTTATTTTTTCCACAAACACAATACAGATCCTAACAGCAACAACAATACTTCTGGTCGTTCACTACATTCTGGAGTGATATCAAGTAGTCCTCGATGGCAGAGGTCACCCAAAGAAATTTTAGACCCGAAAGAAGAATTTGAAACGATTAAGCTATTCATTGAAGATATCAAAGTGGCTCCTTTCGTAAGAAAATTTTACATTTTAAGTTTTCAGTATAATCTTTCTCAATTATATTTTTATTACCTACAATATGCAATAATAACTATTTTAATTTTTCTATGGATATTTAAACCATTTAGGGTTGTGCAGCATTATTGGAAGTTATACCTGAAGCGATTGATTTATTCTTCAAGGAAAATGTTTCAAAAACATTTGCTCAATTTTTGCTAAAGGCAGGAAAGTATATATTCTTGATTTTCTATTTTTGTATATTCATGATCGCATTGAATATCTTTGGGATTGTGACATTTTTGCTGTACTATATAAAATACTGCGGAAAGGATTTCAACGAAGAAACTCCCAAATTATATGGAGACGATGCTTTGACTGAAGGAGAAGAAGCAGAATCAAAAATAGACTCTGTACAACTTGGAAATATTGAGCAAGTCAAAATTGAAAATGAAAAAAATAAAAATGCTCCAATATTCGACAAAAAGTTAGAAATGAATAAGAACAAAAATGTTCAAGGCGAGAGAGACCGTCCACAACGTAATCAACACAGAAAGAAAGGAGGAAGTGTTGCCCCATCAGTTTCAAATTCAACCATTGTATCTAGAACACCTATGCAACCTTCTTTCTCAGACGCTAATTCACGCAATTGATAAAATACAAAGCTACGACTTCTCTGAAGTTTTAACTAAAGGTTTTAACTGAAATAAAGTCCTAATCCTAAGAATTCGAGCAATTTTCGTCTTAAAATAATATAATGCATGCATCGTGAATTGTGAGTGTCTACTTCAACCAAAAGAAAAATGTTTGATGAGTAAATGTATAATAATGTATTTATTAATTTTTCTGTGAATTCATTCTAATTAAGACAACGATACTATTAATTTGTTGTGACAAGAAAAATAAAATATGTATTTAAATAGCTGTTTATATTCAATCTGTTTCATGCATTAAAATGATATAATAAATTAAAAGTAAACTCTAGCGCATTCATTTGATAACGTACCTTGAATTTTATTTACCTGTAATTTCATTTCTGTGAAAATCATAGTCTAATATTTAAAAATGTTAATCGAAATAGTATTACATCCTTTTCGCCAAATTATATGCCTAATCTATTTATAATAATAAGGATTGCAATGCATACGTGAAATATTCTTCGGCATTATTTCTGGAGGATTTTGCCAATATGTTTATGTTTAAGTGTATTTGTTGAAGTGTAGTCGCTAACTTGAGACGAGTTTGGAGTATTCAGTATGTAAATCAACGTCAATTCTATTTCATGTCAGATTTACTGAGTTGTCTGACAATTATATCTCCAGGGTCGCAATCAAAGTCTTCGTCATCAGCCTGACAATTGGTATTTCCCATGACTTTTTCAACATCACAATTTGATTCCCAGTTTCCAGAAAATAATAATTTTGTTTCACTGTTTCCCAAGAAATTGTCAGCAGGAGGCAAGTCAATTGATTCTTTTTCATTCTCTTTATCATCCGTGTAATACACATTTCCATCAGGATCGAACACAACCTGTTTCGACTTTTTGCGTTGGGTAAGCAAAACTCTAGGAACAAGAATATCTTCGTGGAATTCCGCGCTGCTGCTTGTGGAAACTGTTCTGGGAGCTTTCTTTGAGCTTGCCACATTAATTAAATTCAAAAACAAATGATCGTTGGATTGAAACGGAGGAAGCTCAAATGGATTTCCTGGGGATGTGTCAAAAGCTGTATTGTCATCACGATCTTCAAATTTTCTATTCGTTTCGTTAGTACAACTAGGTGAGTATGATCGTGTAGATCTGTTTCCACTTCGATTCGGACTGGGTGTTAAGGAAATTCTTTTTTCTTGGTGTTCACGAATTGCTTTTTGTCCTCGACTGCCGCCATCATTGTACAAAGGCTCATGGTCGTCAACGTTTTTCATGTACTTTCGTTCTTCCTTGTGATATTGAGCTTTTTCCATTGATTCTGAGATAAGGGTTCTGTTTCGGGTCCGAGAATTCGATCGAGAACGGCTGTGATGATGTGAGGATGAATTTGAAGAATATGGCTTTGGGCCGTGAGCTTTGACCGTACCTCCTTTTGTTGCGGGATGCTTTCTGAAACTTTGTTGTTGTTTTTTGCCTATGTTTTTTAATTGTTCTTTTTCTTCACTTTCATATTGCTTCATTCTGGATCGATGTTGGTCTTGGGAGTATTCTTGTAAGAAGTTTAGATAAGAAAGAGCTGTGATTGTGATAAATGTAGCTGTTACGATTGCAAGAATGCAGCCATAGAATGAAATGTTGATAAGAGGTTCTTTAATTGCAGTTCCACAACCCTAGAAATAGAAGATATTTACCAGAAATAAAAATGAAATGAAATTATTTATTTTGATTAAAATGGAAACTATTTAATTTGTTTTTTCACACTTGTGTATAAATCATCTCTTGCATAAATGGATAGGTCATTCTTAAAACCCCTTCTCCACAAGAATGATTTTTACTACTTAGATCAGGGAAACGACAACATTCGACCACGACACTCCTTTTGTCCCCGTACTCACTATAGTCTTTATAATTGTCCACTCCACAACATTTGTGCTTTAAAAATGCAAAAATTGTATTGAGTGCGAGATGTAGTAATAAGTATAATTATAATGCATAAAATTAATGTATAAGAGTAAAAATTAAAAAATGCTATAAACTTTTCAGTACTTTTCGTTGCCACAAAAGAAACCACTCTTGAAATATTGATCGCATGTTTGTTATTTCGTGTGCTGCAGAAGAATTATTATTTCCATTGAGAATTTCTTTTCGAATGTGTTCTAAAGGTGCATTGCTTATTTCCAGGTACATTGATAATTCCAGTATTGTCAAAAGCAAAAATGATAGTCCCGTCATTATAAAGTGAAGTCTAGTCTACAATTTGATTTGGAAAAAAATTGTTATTCTTTCAAATGTTTTTAAAGCAATTAAACTAATAATATGGTAATGTTTCACATCTGGTTTTGAGAAGTCTTACCCAGAAATATGATCGCACACTATCAAAGTCAAGATAAATTTTGTAACATAAATGAGAGCTTATTAGTGCGGAATAGGTTGCAATCAACAAGGCGAAGATATTAATGCCAAAATGAATAAAAGATCGCTGAATATTTGCCACATCTCCATTTACAATCCAAAAGGTCCAAAGCGAGAAAAAAGCCAGATTGATAATGTCGGAGATCTATTGAAAAATACATTGAAATATCAATTCATATTGTTACAAAAGATACGTTTCAAAGAATGCTAAAAAATCTATTAGCAAATCTTTCAATATAAACTCACAATTTGACCTGTAAGACCAAAAATTGCACATCCTAAAGTTGTAATTCTCATTTTGAATGGTATTCAAAGTGTGTAAACTGTACATTTAGACTTACGGTTACACAAATGTGGAAGTATGAATTTTCGATAAGCTCTGGGACGTGACGCCATTTTTAAATTGGCTCCCCTATACGCGAAATTTGAATGCCAATGGCAACTCGGTCATTTACGTTCCAAACCTTATTTTCGCCAACACAAGTTTAATTTCTCATTCTTCACAACAGCGCGTTAAATAGTAAAAAAAACCTTGTCTATAGTCTATACCCTACTAAATGAACATACTTCATGTTTAATTCATATTTTAATCGTTCCTTAAAAGTAAACTTTACAACCTTTTGTTATAATACTGAGTCGTTTTTGGCTATCATGCTTGTATATGTGACAGTGATTGTTTTATGTTAATAAAATAGTCCCCCCCTAATTATGAAGATGTTTTGAAATATGTGTTACTCGACTTCTTCAAACACTCATATGATTTATAGCGTTTTTAACCGGACTTTTAATGATGAAGTAGATAAAACGAATTTTACTTCCTGGTTCATATTTTACAATTGAACTTACTGAAACCATTTCATACGCTTAATATTACATTGCGTGTACCACTATTGGGTTTTGATTGGTAAATAATTGTTGTAAACATTTTTTGCACTTTTTGTCCCAAGAATTTAATTTTGAGTAAATCATGAGGTTGAACCATATTGTCACATTGACAATATCAGTTTCATTTTGGTTTTTTCGTGAGTTCATTCAAAAATTATGTTGTAGGATTAATAATCAATTGTCATTTGTTAAATACGGTTTTCACAGTTTGTTTCAGCTATTAATTTTGCGATACACGATGCGATACGGCTGCGACTGTTACTACATATCAACCATATTTTTAGTCAAACTTTCAGAATTGTTATTCATTCAGTATGCGAGTTTTCGGAATAGAGAATTAATTGGTATGTGATTTTTTTTTCAGTATGTGATGGTAATGCAGACGTTGAAAAAGTAATTAGAGATACTAATGGTCGGTCTAAAAATAAAGATCTTAGCGGAGCAGGTATAATTATTTCCTTTGTACAAAACAGAATATAATAATAATAATGTACACTTTGTGTACATCTAATTATTTATAAACTCAGCATACCAACATATATCTGTACATAGTTTAGTTTGTAGTGGAAAAAATTGTATCCTTATCACAATATCTATCGTAAAATGATGCAATAGTATATGTAGACTCACAATTTGCCTTTGCTCCTTGCTATCAATTATTATAATACAGAAATTAATCTTCTGTTGATTCCGGATCTGTATTTAGATTTTATTTTCGGACAAGGACGCGGACGTGGCTTTCGTCGTAATGGTCGCAAAGGTATGTCTACTCTATGCACTACGTACAAATGACTACAGTACAGTGGTGGTAGCCCAGCTAATACATTTATGCAAATGCAACTTATAAAATTATTGAGTGTATTCCTCGGAATTTATGCTGATGAAAAATTCATATTATGTATGTTTCTATAAGATTTTCGAGTCATCGGAGGTAAGGAAGCCGATTTAGGTGAATTTCCGTGGCAAGCAGCCATCAACAAAGTGGGAACTCGACAAGGTACAAAGATATAGCCTGTGGGCAGTACGAGATAATAATTATAATACTTTTTATTTATTAAGAACTTGTTACGTTGTGTACATAATATGCTTATCACTGTCACTAATTGTAAGCTAATGCAGGTAATGATTTAATTTTTATGAAAAGATCGTGGAACGTTTTGTGGTGGGACCCTGATTAATGAACGCTATATTTTAAGTGCAGCACATTGCTTTATTGGTAAAATCACAATTAAATTATCTCACTACATTGTACAGATATTACACAGATGAATAATTATTTAATATTTATGTGAAACGGATACAATCATTGCAATTGGAATGTTGAAAATGAATTGGATAGTATTAGGAAATTGAAACTGCACATAAACTTTCCAAGTATTATTTTCTAGAAATTCCTACTGGACCAAAGGGTCCAAAAAGTATTGAAGTTCTTTTAAAAGTGCATAATAGGAAATTATCCGATAAAGAAGAAGATACATTGCGTCTTGCTGTAAGCGAAATAATCGTGCATCCGAAATACCGAACTTATGAAGTAGTAGGGTAAATAAACATTACTATAATATTTTATGTCAGCATTCTGTCTAATAATGATTTGTGTAAGACAAACGATAATATTTTCTTAATATAAATCTAAAAATAGTCAAGATGCTTTTCCACCACTCGACAATGACATTGCTCTACTTCGGCTGGCTAATCCTGTAAAGTTATCGAGCAATAGAAAAAAGAGCCCTTTTCCTTTGTGTCTAAGACCTGACAATTTCACAATAAAAGAGGGAATTAAAGCAACTGCTGCTGGCTGGGGATTAACCGATCAAAATGGGAAATTTGGCTCTAATGTACTTAAAAAAGTTGATTTAAGAATATCCCCCCCGGTTGACTGCTATTCGTATTTCATAGTCTCGTTTGGCATGAAAAATGCCATTAAAGCTGAGAGATTCATATGTACAAAAGGAGAAAAAGATGCTGAAGGAATTGCTCAGGTGTATACAGCGCAGCGGCTAAATAATTATTGTTCTTGAATACATAGATTCACTTGACATAAATATTTAATCATTAATAATTTATTTTTGGACAGGGAGATTCTGGAGGTTTTTTAATTACCAAAGATTCAGAAGGGTATCGCCAAATCGGAGTTACGTCAATGACACAATACAAAGCTAAAGGAGGAGTGGAATTTTCGACATTTTTTAACGTTGACCGTACGTGAAAATAGTTTCTTGACTTTTAAGACTATAAAGGAAAAATCAGTTTCAAATTTTTTAACATGAAACTTATATTATAATTGCAGTTCGGCGACCATGGATTTTGAAAGAAATGAAGAAAAGAGATCCGAAACTACAGGGATGTACTTAAGATTATTAACATTGTGTTCTATATAGAGCGAAGGATAAGCGAAGCGAAACACTTACTTATTACTAACAAAATATAACTACCTCTATATACATTGAAATATTTTAACAACATCAATACCATTATGCGTACAGTTTTATTATGGTTTTCTTTAAGCTAGCATTTCAGTAAGGTGAATTTGCTGTTGTCAACTATATACTATACTTTGACACGCGTACAAATAAAAGTATGATTATAAATCATATTTTAAAAGTTATTGTTTAGGTATTAATTAATATTATAAACTAACTGGAAAATTTGGTTTATATTATTATAGTCCATTTTCAAAAATATTGAGTCATATTACTGTGACCAGTACCAGTGACCACCATAACTGTATGTATAAATTAATAGTTTTTTCTCTTTGATGCCCATGTTATGTCATATCATAATATCTGTTTGTATGCAAATCCTTAATAATTATTTATTGTGCATGAAATATTGAAAGCAGCAACTAAATTAAGTAGGCAATAATAGATAGTCAATAGAGTTAAGGGGCATTGAATCCATAAAAAATTGTCTCTATTTGTTGGAAGGTAATAAATCTGCTTCAATAAAATAAAATGTAGCTTTTCGTTAGCTGCATCACAATGGGCATACCCACCATAGAGGCACTAGAGGCAAAATCAGGAAAAGGGGTTATTTATACAGCTGCAAATATACAATTGTCGTCTTTTCGAGAGTGAGTGTCTCCCCCATTACCAGTTCCTGGGTACACCTTGGTTGAATATCAGCGTCAGCGCTACTGTATGATTATGTCGAGTTATTTTATGAGTACAGAGTACAAGTACAATGAATTCTGTACGTAAATTGCTTAAATATAATTTTACATAACATTAAAAAGTGGACACCTGTTGATGGTTGGTTCGATAATAAAAGTAATATTCTTTCGTATTATGGGGACGATGTCATAATATGAATACGACAATATGAATGCAGACTTGGAGAATTGTGAGATAGATTATCATTATCATCACACTGATTTTATGCAAATGTACCGATGTGATGTATAGTTTTTTCATATACACAACTGAGCACAGAGCAATTATATGTATAAGGTTATTTGAAACACGCCTTCACACATTCGTTTATTGTCTACAAAAAGAAAGGCAATTAAAACACTTGAAGTGGTTTGTTGATAAATGTATGTGACATGTTTTACATAACCCACAAGGATCATATTACATAAATACTTTGGTATATTATATTGGTACATATTACATAAGTACTTATAAGAAATATTTTGTTTATAAATAGTACATAATGTATCGTACTTGTAAAATTACAGATAGCAGCCATCACATCACTGCATGCAGAGTAGTTATTCAGGAGCATAGGTGTAAACATAAATTGTACCTGCAGTGTAACCTATTAATATATCACCATTATATTAATATACATTAATATATCTTAATATTTTTATATTTTAATCGTTCCTTAAAATTTCAGTTTACCTGCAGCAATAATTTCCGTGTAGCCGTCCCCGTCTAAATCCACACAAGCGAATTTGCCACTGGTTGTCCTTAACGTGTCGACGAGCGTGTGTTTCGTATATCTCCAGTCTGTAGGATCTTCAGTCATGGGTTCCAAAATGTAGTGTCGTCCATCATCATCCCCACTTACCATAATGTACGGCTTTCGGCGTCTAAAATAAATACAAACAAAATAATTTAAAATATTAGTATAAGTATATATACTTACTAATACGATACGATTATTTATATTGAACTACTTATACACATATCGATGATATACCTCACCGAAATTAAAACCAATCCATCAGCATTCACAATTTTACCACTATAGTCTTGCCTTTAAATTTTTATTGAAAATAGTATATTTTAAATATTTGAAGCATTTTTTACCTGCCACCAGGAAGAACTTCATTTTTGTATGCTTCCGATGGATAAAATGGTTTTGGGCTTCCAGGTGTCATTGACTGACCACCAATGATCGCATTGGCTCTAAACTGATCAGCAATAACGTGTTTGACAAACGTACCATTACGGAAATCATCGGGTACTTCCCAAACAAACACGTGTCCGAGAGAATGATTGTAAGCAGTGGCCATCAAATCAATTTTTCCGTCCATATTAAAATCGTCGACATAAACATCAAAGCTCTGGCCTAATGTGATGTCAATTGGGATTTTTCGAACATTGGTCCAATCGCTCCAGTCACCATTGACTGTGAAGTACAAATGGAGTTGTTCCTTCCAGAATTCAGCAGACAAAATACAATCGTACTCAACACCTTTGGAAGTCAATTTAAAGTTTCTAAAATGAACATCGGTGGAGTCTGTGTGAAGAACGTGTTGTTCCCAGCCTGTGGTAGGCATTTCAGCAAAAGGAACTCCAGGATTTTCCAACCATAACAGTTCTGTTCTCTTAGCTCCTAGAATTGGAACAAAAAATCGAGCTGTGAGTGCATCTAAATCACCGTCATTGTCCATGTCTTTCCACAAGACGCGATGATATGACCAATTCGTCGTGTCCTTGGCTGTAATGTTCACCGGACCAACTGGAGGTTCCTATTTATAAACAAAAATTATTTTAATCTGTTTTTGTACCAGTCATTATCAATAATCTACAACTTGAGTTCTTGAGCAATCTGAATTTCTACTTATAATAAAAATTAATTTTATTTGTGCACTGTGTTACAATATTTTTGTTAAGTAACTTTTCTTTGTCATGCAAATTGCTATAAGAAAGATTTTCGATTGCACATTGAGAAAATTCTTTACTTTGGAAGTGTCATAAAGTTCTAAAGCTCCGTGTTGTTTTCCTGGAACTAAAAAGCCACTTGTCCAGACAATTCCTCTTACTCCAGCAACTTCCTCTGAAAAATTAAAAATATTTCTTGATTTTCGTCGTAAATAATGAAGAAACTAGAAATATGATTACTCAAAGCTGTCGCTTATAATTACCTGGCATTTCGTCAGGATTATTTGGCCAATATGCCGTTCTGTCCAGTTCCTGCAGTGTCCAACTGGCAACATCATCTAAATATCGTCCTGGAGCTCTCAGGTAATATTTGGGATCTGTGTTTCCATTTATAGGATTGAATGTAGAGATATACAAGGTGTAACGATCTGCTATTGTAGTGGCACTGGGATTGTCTTGAAAGACTTCCATAAAAGCTGCAGCAGGTAAACGGAATTCTCCAAGTTTTCTTGGTATAGCCGACTGCGAATAAGTAGTGGTCACTATACAAAAATAAACGAAAAACAGGACAATTGGATGAGAAGTCATTTTGAATAGTTTTGATGTCCAACCGGTTAAAAGGTAATGTTGACACCACCGTGCCTAATTATAAACGATGCTTGAATTTTCGTGTGCACCTGTATATCTTTTATACAAACAGAACAACAATTACATTATTCATTATCTAATCCTTGATAATTTTGCTTTTATGTAATTCATGGTTATATAAGTGAAAATGTATTACGTTTGCACATTATGTAATTTACGTGGAGGTGCATTTACATAATTTATTACAATGATTGACATATTATGGCATTGATGTAATATGTATCTTATCAATTACATAATTTCTTAATATGAATAATACTGGTTTTTCCACATTTTTCCAAATCTAACCATTAACTTGTGAATACCTGATATTGGTTTTGTTATCTTTCTGTAAATACAAAATAATTATTTTGTTAAGGTCAATTTAAGGATTTTGTGAAAAATGTACCATTATTGGTACTTTCAGACGAATATACGAGCTGAAAATGTATTAGCAAGAGGGACTATCACTAACTTTGTATCCTCAATATTCAAAAAACTAAATATTCCTGCAAGTATTTCTCATGATATCGATATCTCTCTAGCTGCGGTTAAAGGATCGTGTAGTATACTTCAGAATCATCTTTATAACTCCAATATTAATAATTAAGATATTTTTTAAACTATATCATTATTCGTTATCCATTAAATCTGTTAACTTTTGTTGTTTACTATGGTGTCTGTAATGGCAATCTCAAATTTTGAGACAATTAATAAATATATATACAATGCATTACAAATTCGATAATTATTATCCAACCCACCTTGGAGGCACCATAGGCATATGCATCCCCAAAATCAGGAAAATGGGCTATTGTCTTATTTCATCCATGAATTGGTGAATCTGGGTCGGGTGAATCCCAAAAATAAAGCTTTCAGTTCTTCTGCAACAAAGAGTCATGATCACAGACTGTTGTTTGTTAGTAAGCCGGCAGATTCAAATTGTGCCAAAGTGTTGACTTTGCATTTCATAATCAGGAATTTTTATCTGTGTGTCACTGTTGCAAGTAATTTTCGAAACTAATTTTCGTCATGTCGGGTTTAGCACCTCCGAAAGCTCCGTCTTCATTGATAAAGGTAAACAGTGTTGAAAAAGTAGTGGTCACTGATTCACTGATCATTCTTCAGGCTGAAGGTTTTATGCATTAGATAGTTAGATAGATTCAAATTGAACTCTAGTTGATCATATCATGATTGATGTTGGTGACTGATCTTGCCTGCTGAAAACCGAAAATAGTTTTGTTAATTTTGTTGTGATTGTCATAGGTTTCGCGATGGAGTTTACTTGGACTGGGCATCTTTTTTGGAGCACAACGTCAAAAAGTCCTGGCTGCGAGAGAGGCTGCTTTCCGAGAAAAGGAAGAACAAGAACGTCCTGCTCGCGAGGCTGCGTTAAAAGCAGAAAAGGAAAGATTAAATCGAGGTACATAATAATATTTCAAAAGCAATCCAATCATTAAGTCGTCATTACTTTATGTGAGTGAGGAATACAACCCATTTCAATTTTTTGTTACTGATAATCCTTATTTCCAACTTTTAGAGGAACTGAATTATTTGGCCAAGGAAACTGGTATCGTCGGCAAAGAGTAAGTTGTTTAGATGTTAGAATGGGGCAAAAACTTTCATATAGAAACTTCCATAATCTTTTTTTGATTACTTGTAAACCGAATTCTGTTCATTTCAGTTCCAAATCGGACACTGTGTACAAGGCGGATTGCGGATGCACCTATTAAATGGATCCTCCTGTTTGTCCAACACATTTAAATTATTTAATGAAATTCACCACAATTATATAAATGCCAGATATGTGTAAACATCTGTTACTTGGTGTAATTACATGTAGTAAGTACTCTTCCTCACAATGTCATAAAGTTATGATATTATAATACTTAAGATAATGAGACGATGAGAGTGTTGTATGAACGTAGATTTGCAATCAATAGAATTAAATTCATGAATTGAACTCAGACTTTATTAGTACTCTTTCATTCCTTATCAGCGAAGATAATAATTAATAATTAATTAATAATAATAGTCTTTCTATGACTGAAGATTACTTTTTGGGAAAAACGGATCTTCCAATTCCAACCTTCAATTCATATTTATATTTATTTTTTTGCTTATGGTACTATTCCGAACGATTTTGGACAATTTATTCTTATGAGTGAATTTAGAAAAATTAAAGTATGCTCTAAGGCAACGAAGTTTAATCCTTTTTTCGACACTGTCGATGTTCAAAACTTTTGATCCCATAATAATCTACTTAGATGTCATTATTGAAACACATCTCGGTCAATGGTTAGTCCTCACTGCATCGAGTGGGATATATTGCAAGAATGGGTTTCATAAACGATATTGTAAACTTTTTGAGAAACTGGAAGTTCCTCGTACTAATAATGGCTATATTTGGTTTAATGATATTTACCCCAATAATACCCGACAAATTTCATGGAGATGGTTGCAAAGAGTCCCCATTTACAGCAAGAAAGTCTGGAGTTTTATACACGGCTCTAGTCATGATGGTGCTGTTTGTAATCAGATATCCACATATGGTTACAAATTAATATATTAATATTTTAATATCTTAACATATTGTTAATTAATATATTAAATTATAATAATATATAATACAATTATTTTTAGTTATTAAAATTATTTCTTATAATAATACAAATTATCTTTTTATACAAAAAAAAATCCAGGGAGTCGTCAGTTTTCTACCTGGAGCGTTTTTACCTCTCTTTGCTCTAACGAAGACAGATCAAGTTTGTAGTTTTTACATGCTAAATACAAATATGACGTTTTTTGCTACAGCAATGGTTGGTATCGCCCTTGGATGTACTCAACTACAAAAGCGATTTGTGTATTCTTTACTGGCTATAAGTGGTGTGAATTTGGTGATTCTTGTTGTAATTGTGATGTGGACCACGGCTATCCTCTCTGCTTTTCTTACAAGTTCTACCGCAGTGTTTATTATGATACCAGTTGCAGTGTTGATCAAAGACGAAATAATTAAATGTCTACTCGATGAGGAAACGGAAGATGCTGAGGCAGTTGCTCCCCAGAAAGTTTTCTTCAAAAGACGATTTACCACTGCTCCAAAATTCGGAAACAAAGAAGATTATGAGGTAAGTTATTTAATGTTTCAGCATCTAGCTTAAATGTCACAACATAATGTAAAGGTCTTTGTCTGTTTTTATCAAAACTGGAAAAGAGAATCAGTGAAATCCTTCTGGTGATTGATGATGCATGTGAATAATTTACAAATTTACAAAAATGTACAAACATTGTAAGAATTATTTCTTATTATTAACTAAACTAAACTTCAAATTAATTTACACAGACAGTAGAAAAAGTACCTGGAACTGTTCCAGAATATGAAGGGCTGGAACAACCATCACAGAATTCAGTAGCAACACCGACATCATTAGCGACCCCGGATACTTCAAATTTCAATTCGGCACAAGATGTACCAAACAAAGAAACTGGTGATCTAAATGAGGAAGAAAATACGGACGAAAATAGTGCCGAAAAAGAGAAAACGCCTGAAGAAATGGATGACATGAATGCTCAACTTGCTGTGGTTGCTCCAAAGATCCCTGAAATTGAAAACATCGACAAGTTACACCCAGATGACAAAATTGCTCTTCTAAAGTTCGAAGAAAGTTTACTTCTGACAATTGCTGCTGCTGCAAACATTGGAGGAATATTTTTTCCATACAGTACTATCGTATCTGATTTCCTCTATTATATGACAACTAAGGTGTATAGATCAAACTCTAACATTGTAGAAGTAGAAAAGGTACAATACAAACAATACACCCCAACCCCAATCACACAATATGTACCAATCGCACAATCTGCACCACTCGTGTTGACAACACGAGACTGGGTCGTGTATAACTTTCCTACGTTCATCATTGTCATGCTGGTTGTTTCTTACTTGCAAGTATATCTGAATTTTGCCATACAATCCAATTCTCTATTTGCTTGCAAATGCAAAACCAACAGTGTTGATGCTGCAGACACGGGAGTAATCAAAAGTAATGATCCAGAGTTAAACAAAAAAGTGAAAGAATTAATGAAGAAAAGATATCACGAACTGGGATTCCTTCGTTTTCGTGAAGGCGTTTTATTAGTGATGTTCACATTTTATTCATTCTTATTTTTCTTTCGGGAACCTCGCTACCAGACGGGATGGCTTGAGGAAATGCGACATGAGCTCAATCGTCCTGTTTTCATCGGAGATTCTTGTATCGCTATAGTTTTCTTGACGATATTTTTCTTTATCCCACGAAGGATCAGAGAAATGGTTTTGCCTCCTACCGACGACAAACATTTCATTGTAGAACCATTGATGCCGTTTAAATCGATCCTGAGTAGAGTTCCATGGGGTGTGATTTTGATGGTTGGAGCATCGTGTGCTATAGTGAAAGTAGCTGAAGCTACATATTTTAATGATCACCTTGCCAGATACCTGTTGATTTTGGACGTTTTGCCTAAAGAAATTATGCTACTGGTGGTTATTATAATCACCTCGGTTTGTTCTCAACTCTTTGGAAATGTTATGGTTATTGGAATCTCAGTTCCAGTCCTTCTCAAGGTTTCGGTTTCACTCAAGATTCATCCGTGGTATTTCACGTTGCCAGTAACCACATCTTGCATTCTCAGCTTCATGTTTCCTGTGTCCACCGTATGCAATGCGATTCTTTTTCACGAGAATAAAGTTTCGTTCACCCGAATGATCAAACAGGGATGTATTACGAACTTAATTACTGCTACCATCGTGTATGTTTTGCACATAACATACGCCAGATTCATTTTCGACCTAGCAAGCGAATTTGACTACCCTGGTCTTGTTTATCCTGCAGTAAGATTTCTTAATATGTTATTTACGATTATTTTAAAATTATTCACAATCAGTCAACTTATTATATTAGCTTTCGATACCAATTGCTATTCATTTTACTTTTTATTGGTTACGCAATACTATTTTGTAAAATAATTACTGATAAACAACAGATTTTAAAATAGTTGCTCATTTAATTGCAGGGGGGTAGTTGTCAAATCCAAATCAAGACTACATAGATTGGTGAGGGATCTGGACTCTGGAGCACAAATCTTAGAAAACAAGGTTTACTGACAACTTTAACTACTTAATAGTATATTTGTACTGCCAAACTTCACCTACACTACAATTCTGATTATTTGCTCGACAAAATTAATTATTCCTTAATTTATTCATCCTTTATCAGCAGTTTACTCCTTTTCCTTGAATGATTTTATGTGAATGGTAGTTCTATCTTCGCTCCATACAAAAATTATAAACGACTATTTCATATTATTCGAATTCCTCTGTTATAATGTAACTAATCATCCTGTGCAAATGTAAAATAATTGCAGAATATCTTGCAACTGTATTTCTGGAATAATATGAATTGAATGATGTATTAAATTAATATTAATGAATAAAAAGGTATTATTAAAGTATTGCTTGGCACTGACAATTAAATTGGTTTATTGTTAGAGTGGTCAACACTCATGTAATCACATGGAACAATTTTATTGACATAAGTTCTTATCTTTTGATTATAAAGTTTCGCTCACAATTTTTGCATGATTCTATCTTGTATAGAATTTCTTAAAGGTTTCCCTGAACAACATTTCTGTTCAATCTTTATTGTATAAATCAGTTACAACAATCAATATAAATCAGTATGTTTTCATGAAATTCGATAATATATTTAAACTACAGCAGTTTATTACGTCAGGATGCATTAGGTGTTATTGGTGCTATTGCCTGTGTAGTTTAACAAATTATTAGTTGTACATATTATTCTTAATTTTTCTTTATCATGGACCACGATCACGTTCATCACAAAGAATTCTTTCATAATGAAAGTCACGATGAGCCTATCCAGCAAAATCGTTCATTCATGACTCCTATTGCAGAAACAGCGAAGGCTACTACTGAAAGGCTTAATATATTAATGCAGGCGACTCAAAATACGTTGTTCCCTTTTTCGTATAGAAGAAATTTAGGTGGTCGACCCAAAATTGACTTTCATTTAAATTTTTCCATCGATGCTTGGTCAATATTGGTTGGAGGCTATGGTAAGAATATTGTTTAAGCGTTAAATACGTTTTATTTCACACTTTTTGTCACTGGACTTGATTATTGCATCAATTTTTGCTTTCTCAGGAGCCACAGCTCTTGGATTTTATCTGGAGGATTACTATGCAGATTTAGACTTCACCTACTCACCCGCCGCTGCTGAAGTTGCTTCTCAACCCAATGAAAATGATGATCTTGTTACAAAAACTTTCAAAAAAGTTATTTCTCCTAGGATTTGTTTCTATTGTCATCAAAGTATGATATTTTGTTGGAGAATCGCTTCACGCTTCATAGGAGGAGGATTATTATACTTCGGCTGTGGAGAATTCATCAATTTGGTAAAAGCGAATGCTGGAATATTTACATTGATAATAAAATATATGCAGCATGCAATGCTTGATGGAACCTACGGCAATGATTATATATATATAATTTTAGGAAGTAAATATCAAGTATGGCCCAAATGATTTTGTATATAAAAGTTAAACGTTAACGAATTATTTATATGGATATACCCACATCTTACTTCTTTATCATTAGATTTTGAGAAGAAGATGGGGTGCAATAACAAGTACACTTGCTGGAGCGCTTACAGGGGCATATTTCTCCAGAGGACGTAAGTTTCTGCATTTCACTATACCTACACGTTCTTTAGTTACTTACAATAAAACATAAAAGATTCAAAATATGTATATCTTCTTTTTTTGAAAACGAACTAATTCTGACCAAGGGCGTATCTACATATGTATAATCTTAGATACCCCACACTGATTCTTTATTATTAACTTTAATGAAATTGCAGATGAAATGGGGAAAATGTTTCGTGTAACAACTGGTTTTGCTTTCTACACAAGCGTCATGGAATTTATCTTCAGTTTGTTCGTATTTTCATTTTCTAAAATATATGATTAATTTGATTAATAAAAACTGAGACTACTTTTAGAATTTCTATCCAATTACAGTGTACAAAAGTCTTGTTTTAATACTAAATTATTTACACTAATGATTTTAGAGAGAGAGGCTGAAAAAAGATTTTATTAAAAGTCTTGTAGACAATATCCAAAATTACACACCTAAACGTTTTCAATTTTAAGTTATCTGAATGTTACAAATGATATTTTCTCTGTATTACGTTTTCCGTCTCCAATTCTCATAATTGCGGCGAAATTCGTACCGCCTGTGTAATTTGGCGCAGAGAATACGGTGACAAGTCTTTTACTGTCATCAAAATACTCGTAGCCATTTTGAACGCATTGGTGAGCCCTACATATCATTCTAAGATTATTTCTATCTAGAAATTCTTTAATAACCTCACTTCCGAACAAATGACCACATCCTCTGTATTTAGGATTTCTATTGCGAGTATTATCCCATCTTTGAGTTAACTTACAAGGATCGGACCAGAGTAAATCACAAACAATTCCTTTTGTGTCAGTTGCTCTTGTTGGTCTTTCAATATCATTTATCTGGCCAATTTTAACCAGGTCTGGTCCAAGCCCGCCGTGACAGCAAAAGAAATTACCGTTAACAACACCAGCCAGAGGAATGCAGTCGAATGTGTCATTTATCAATTTGTACAATCTCATATGATTTTCGCCAAGACGTCTCCTGCACTCGTCCAAGAATCCGTAGCGGTTGTTTGTCCTTCTGTCCTCATGATTTCCACGAAGAACAAAAAAACTATTTGGATACTTCACTTTGTATACCAATAGCAAACAAATAACTTCTAAAGAATTCCTTCCTATGTATTTTTCATGATACAAAATACATAACTGCAATTAAATTGGCTTTATAGCGTTTATATATACATTCAAGCGTATAAAAGAAGAAGAGTACCACGATCAACATAGTCTCCAAGAAAAAGATAACGACGAAATGGTGGAAAGCCCATTAGACGAAATAATCGTAGTAAGTCTTGAAACTGTCCATGCAGGTCTCCACAAATGTTTATTGGGTTCTCTACTTCAAGAAGAGTAGATTGGTTCAAAAATGACTTTTTTGCCAAAGGGAACAGACCGTTAATATCCGTTTCGGTAATAACTGCTCTTCTTTTCTTCTTGTTGTTCTCAATTTGGGTTAATCGAAACAGCAAGTCGTTGATATTAAAGTTGGACACTACCAATGCAACATTTTATACAAAAATTCAATAAAAGTGAATCAATAAGAGAATATTATTTATCTATATATTTGATGCATAATTTCATGAAGCTCATAATGATGAATAATGAGAGAATTTAATTAATGAATCATGTTATTTGCTTGAACAACTTACTTTAGTCCTTACTTTTTTACGTTTAAAAAATCCAACTTTTATTTAGAATATAACTTCTTTCTGAGAATGCGTCATCATTTCATCACAGTGTAACTTGTAATGAGTCAATAATTTTAAGAGTGAGTATAGAGAGTGAAATCAGATTAGATCATTGCTGCTGTTTAATAATGTAAATGACAAAAAGCTACAAAAATGTAATTTTTAATTAGAATCAAATGCAAAGTAAATTAAATTGTGAGTGACAAATCATGCTAATTTCAGCATTAGAAGTCCATAATGTATGATATGATAATTTGATACTAATAATTTTTGATGCTGTAATTTATATTATATCCATGACACTATTAAGGTAGTGTAAGAGATGCACTTAGATTGAAATTGGTAACATTCAAGCACCTGAAATAGGAAGTATCTACCTGGTGTGAAAAATTTTGTTGTTCAAAAGACTGTGCACACAAATTACTGTGGTGCAAAGAATTCTGGTTTCCTTCTACTACTTCTGAGGAACCTCAGAAGTAATAGAAGGAAACCAGAATTCCGTGGGATCCTGTTCCTGCATTTTGGAAGACACAACCTTGTGTCTTCCAAAATGCAGGAACAGGATCCCATGGAACTCCCGTCATTATTAAGCAATTAATAATTTTATTATAATATGATTGTATAATTAGGAAAACTTGTTGTATGAAAGCCATAAAATATATTCGTACCTTACCTTTGCACAAATAA
>JABASD010003283.1:0-20994 GCA_019776165.1 Pogonognathellus flavescens
GACTATCAGTGGATAGATTGGTTATGTTACCGGGTTGGTATTGTGATCGGGTGGGTAGAAACATTGTACCACAATTTTAATTCCAAATGTATTGTATGGTGTGTGTATATACGAATAGTGTATGAAGGAATATTATTATAAGGATGTACTTTTAGGGAAGGATTGTATATGAAAGGTTTTAGGTTTTGGTTTACTTTCCATGGAGAAGCTTAGTAAGTTTATGATTATGTAATGCGAAATGTGAGTATGAACATATATGTGTGTTTAACAGTGAGTTGTGTGAATCGGAGCAAATATTTGGAAGTCTGTGTCTGAGGAGTTTAGGTATATTATTAGAGTAGTCTGTGTGTATGTGGTTCTCAAATGGAGTAATCCAGAACAGTCGAGAGAAAGAGAGAGAGAGAGAAACTGTAGAAAACTCATTATTTTCCACAGAGTTGATGTTCAATTTATTGTTTGCATGCCTTCTTGCCTAAATGTGTAGTGCCTCTTTCTTTCTTCCGTCTCGGGCTACTTCTAATTTCACAGATTGCAACTGTGTGCACAGACTTGCATTTCATACATACAAAACTTATATACATTCATATGCGCATTCTTACAGCCAGAGAAGTACATTAGGTAATTCGTACTTTGTGGAAATATGAAATTACCAACTGCTAAAGGAAATGCCAGAAAATCGTTTTACTTAATTCTATTATTGGTGTACGTACACACAATGCTTAAAGTTGAAACTTCGTTTTTCGGTTTGTTCAGCAAGATTTCCAGATTTTAAACCTTTTACTAGAAATATTCCTTTCAATTATTCAATTTTAGAACTATTTACATAGATTTTTCGTGTAAATAAATGGAAAAATATAGCAACAGGAACAGACTGATGTATATCTCAACGTTGTTTAGCATGTAAGTACAAAAGTACGGGACAAACCTATCACCTAATGTTTTAGCTGTTTACAATTTAGAATTAAGACAGTAAAAAAGAATAGTGCCGTATTATTAGGAGATTCATTAGGCACCGAATTGTTCTCACATCATTAGTGAACAATTTTTGTAAAAACGAATCCTAATAATTAAAAAGATATTGACAAATATTCTCTGCCACTAGATACAAAACAGATTCATTATTATTCAATCTGTCAAAAAAGCTTTAAGCATTGAAAAATATTTAAAAGTGTCCCTATACTTATTTGTGCAGGAAATTACACTGATATTTGTTTGCCCTGTAGTTAGTCTTAGTTGGAACGGAAAGGCATAATTTGGGGAAGATACAGTAACAAAGACGCAATACAATCGAAGTTCCTCTCGCTAAAAACTGACACCCAAAACAGACATTGTATTTTCTCCCCTCGTGTAGACTTTTCTCGTGGAAGTTGGTTCTCGTCAGCTAAAGATACGTTTTGTCATTAGCAGGACGACAACTTCTGACAAGCATGAAACACTGTCATGAAGACAAGAAGATGACAAGTAATCAAACTGTCATAATAAGCTCACTTGTGCACCGAGAGAGAAACACAGACTAGTTGTGCTTGCCCTATGTGTATTCCCATTCTCCATGTATTTCTCTTTCTCACACACATACTACAATACCTCGTCAGTAGTAGATATAATCTTCCATGGCTTTACGAGTATCATCGCTGTATCCAATCCGAAATCTTAAAGTAAATGCCATGTCTCCTACCTTACACTCTCTCCCTGTATTATATCATCTACTATATGGCATAAAATGTGTATTAAACCTGCAGGAAAGTAAATATCTCCTGTCTTAACCTATACGGACTTCCATGTTACGTACAAACGTACTTACCCTGTTTTGTTTTACTTAGGGAGAGTTTGGTTCTTAAATTATAGTAGTCGTTAGAAGAACAGCGACGTACTGTGTAAGTGACGGACACTCCGTTGCTTTTATTATTAGTCGCAGTGTTCACAGTAAATCCTTACAATGCCACGTATTTTCTCTCGTAAATTTATATACGATCACCTCATCTTGTGTATATAAATACAAGGAGAATCAGCCTGGCTCGTCGTCAGCTTAGAATCTGGTGAATGAAGAAGAAGAGGGATTCATCCAGAAAAGACTGCGATCTCTCTCTTTCTCTCGTTTCGATGCGTATACTGGTAATGCATTATTATTGTAAGCTCACAGTGTTCATCTGCACTGTTCTGTGTGAATGTGGTTGATGAACATTAACGAAAACGAAACTAATCTAACTACCTAGCAGGAAGACGTGCTTAATTGAAAATTTAATCAACGCAGTCTCCAGCTCAGTTAGGTATTCTCACTTAATACATAGATACAGAGATATATTACACTGCAATGCACTTATTTCTACGCAATTCTTACGTTAAATAAAGGTACAATGAATTTTACTAATAATTTACTGCCACTATAGAAGGTATACCCTCTAAATATAACTTAATACACAGTTAAATATAACATTATGTAATTAAATTTGGTCTGTGTAACTATAAAGGTTATAAATATGAGAAAATATATACGTATCTGTATGTACGGTATATTTATTTAGTTATACGGATGAAGGGTAGTATATTATTCTGTATAGGAAAATACGTGGGATTCGCAAGATGAGAGTTATACAAAGGAATCGGGTATCTCCTGTGTGTGAATTAAGTGTATGAGTGAATGTCTCCTGGAGAGAGAGACAGTTCATTTAGCGGTGGTGGTTGTTCTTCTTCGTCTCCGACTGTCTTCTGTCTGTCTATTTCATGCTGAAGCTAAATTCATTTTGCTTTTCGGTTTGTTTTGCAAGGCTAGGTTTGCTTTTATTGAAACTAATGTAGTTAATCGAGTGGGAGCTCAAGTGTTAAAATCTGATTTGATAATGAGTGAACGACTGAGGTTGCTGAAATTTGCTTTTTGGGAATACAACTTCATCTTGTCTTGACGAGACAAGCTGTATTTGCACAGTCGTCTCTTTACAATAATGCCACAATCCGATCCCCACAATAAAAATTACAATTTTATAGAATTTGTTCAATATTTCTTAAGCGTTAGGTATAGAATGGTAATGCACTTCATCTCAAAGAAAAATTAACATGGCCATGGCCATTAAAAAATGCTTGGTACTTGAATGAAATAAATTATTTTATGAAAAATCCAACTACGATTGTAGTATGATATTTACCTTTTGCCTTTTGTATTGAGAATACAGACACCAAAGTGGCCTAAACATAAAAAACTAGCTATGATAGTTGAGACTTTTATTTAGAAACGCATAAAAACATTATACGTGTAAAAATTTCATTTTTTTTATTTCTGTGTAGGAGGTGAAAATTGTCGTTTCCCGATACGATGGGAAGGAAGTTATTTCCAATCAGGAGTTCATCATTCCATAACAATCAATAGACATACAATCACAAGTAAGGGGAAGTGTCTGGAGGCTGATGCAGAAAAGTACCTTGTGTATAATGAGTAAGAATCCCTTTCGTGCCATAAACATTTATCGCCTATTCTATTCTACCAATCACCTAAGCACGTGCTACTACAATTACCTAATGAAACAAACTGAATGATACTCTGCATTGGTAAAATTGTTTGCTTTCCTTTCAGACGTGATAATTGCTATAGATGTTTAGTTTTCCACGAAAAACACATTAATGTGCTTCAATACAAAGAGAGTAAGTTCTTTTCTACAATTTTCTCGTTCTAACATTAATGTTGCAAAATATAAATGAGTATTGGACCAGAAAATACGTTTAAAATCTCAAAAACTATTTTCATAAAAAATTAAAGAAGGAAGAAGTAAGAAAAACTGTTTTTCTTGTGTGTGGTAGCGTTTTGTGTGCCAGAGCGTCTTACACTGCGGCACATTTGCTCAACAATCACAGGAGACGCCAATTTGTACGCGATGTTCCGGCTTGACGCGAAAGCCATAGATTGCCCTTTTAAAGGACCATTTACATTTACATATAACAGAGGTCATGGAGAATGTAGACATCCGGTGTCCTCAATGAATTCCTGCATCCAGTCCTCACGACTTTCTTTTAATTATCAAGCCTGTCCCGATGTTCCGTCTACAGAAAGCACGGGTAAGAATTTTAACAAAAAAAAATCTTTCTATACTTTCATCACAATTTTCAGAATCTGAAAAAAATTCCCTGGTATTATTTTTTTGTGTTGCGCATTATATTAGCCACAATATAAATATGTTACCATTAAATTTATACAGTCATGGTACATTCAATGTAGATATTTGTTTCTGCTTTTACTTCGTTAGCTTGTGGTAGTTCATTTATAAGATAACTTTATAGATAATAGATAGTGGTTTAATTTTATTATGTATCTACTTAAATATAATCATTGTACTATATTTGAATTATATTTAAATGTATGTTTTTGTACAAAAATTGCAGTTGAAGAGTTGCAGTGTCTGGCAACTTGGAAAGAAGGTTCATCCCGGTATCTGTTAGGTTTAATTCAATATCAGCACCATGCGTCTTCGTACGAAGAGCGATTCCGGTGCTTTGTGTACGAAAAGAGTAAGAAAGGGGAAGGAATTGGAAGTCCGTCTCAATTCCACCAGTCGCAGTCATCAAGGCGTTCTCATGGACATTTTCCAAGCAATAACTCTGATCACATTTTTCGGGTGGCACAATCTGGAGATGCCACTTGCTACGGAGTTGATGCCACACTATCAGCTATGGAGGGATCCAGAACAATGAGTTTATACAAAGGTAAGCAAAATCTAAATTACTTTGCCCCTCTTCTTCTTCTTCTTCACACTTCTGTCTATATTTTCTATAAATGTCTCTCAATCTGACACTCTACCCTTACCATTGCCCCTTTTAGACTTTTCCCCGTATAAAATAATTCTCTCGCTAATAATACTCTTATATACTTCTTTAAAAAATCCCTTTGTATTAGAGTAACTATATATAGTAAGTACGTGCTTTAACTGGCAGTTGGTTGGTTGGACCTATATTTTATTACACTACTGGTAGTGTACCTATTAAAGTAATCCATCTTCCCCTGTGAGTAATAATATTGCATGCAGTTATAGTTACTAGTGCGGAAATATATTGTAAAGTTCTTTCTTCCGTTTTATTATCAAGAGAAATTGTGCCAGTACCTGAAACGCTGTACAACTAAAACTTAAACTAATGTTAACTAAGCAAAAACTCAAGTTTCTTCATTATACGTCAATCCCTTGTACTCGTACTAAAACTAAGCCAACTTTTAACTTTATATACGTAGAGAAATGTATAGGAGCGTTTATACTACATGTGTTTACTAATACCACCACTTTAAGGTAGTAGTAGTAGCAGTAGGAGTCGTATTACATTACAGTCTACCTTTCCAGTAGCTTAGCCTTGGAATTAAGTTCATTTTCTCTTTCTCTATGTATAGAAACATGGTAAGACACTCTATATAGTATACCTATGTACGAATGTGTACGTATGGAAGTACAAGACTTCAACTTGGCAAGTTAATGAGCTCCTGGGTTAAAATATGCGCTAAATTCTCCCCAATAAAACATAAAACAAAGTTTTACTTTCGCTCCGACTTAAAACGACAAGGCGACCTTACCATAATATCAACTTGTTCTCTTCTGGCTCTCTCTCTCTCAGCTTCGTCTCTTCTTCTTCTTCTTCGTAGTAGTCTACTTACATTCTGTGTCGTAAACTTTAGCACGAGCTGATCTTATTAATAATTTCAAGTTTAATGAATTCAAAAGCTATTTGAGCTCCTGCTGTCGCTGCACTCCTCATTCTCAATTCCTCTGACTGTTTTCTCAACTAAGTCTTTATGTATTATTACTATACGATTTACTTCGGTTTCAAATTCCTAAAACTTTATATAAAAGTAAGTGTAATACGTAGTACATAACAATAATTCAACTAACTTAGTCGTATTTTGGTGAAATGAGTTTTGTTTTCGGGGTAACTGTAATAATTGTGAGATTATATAAACGCAGCACGCGACTTGATTGCATTATTGCAAACGTGATAGTTAATTACATTGTGCAATGCACTTCAAGTAAAAACTTTGCTTTAGTAGTGCCATGCATACTACACTACACCCTATTATGTATTACCACCGTGTCAAGACTTTACTAAAGTTTTTTTCCTTTGCCAAAAAGATTTTGATTTCATGACCAGCCTCTCCTCTAGCAAGGCTCTCTTGTATATTTTATATACTAATATATTATGTCAAGATTGTTAAGAGACTTATACTATAGCGTCCCGTTTTCCTTGCTAATATGTATTATACTTTCTTCTTTTGTTAGTATATACTTTGTACTTGTATGCAACCAATATGTACGTACAATTACATTAGTACATTACACTGTGTGTGTATTTGCTCGAATAGTTTTTGAAAGGAAAGTTTTTCGCACAAAGCTAACAATAAGTTTAACTTGTTGGGAGGAAAATAGGAGGATTGGAATTTTTTATAGTCACAGTCACCCACTGTCAACTACAAGCAGAATTCGATTGAACTTTTCAAGTATCTTTGCATGTTTGTGTATGAAGAAACTCACATTCAGTCAAAGATGATAGAATTACAATTCATACACAGCAGATGCCTCCTACACTCCTTCTCATGTCCAAGGGCGTATCCAGCATTCACAAATGGAGGGGAGGGGGCTCAGGAGGTTTACAATGGTTTACAAAGGGGAAAAAATTAGTAAATTTTTGAAAAATTTAAATAAACCGTTTTTTCGGGGGACGAATGGCTCAAACCTTCTAAGCCCATACATAGATACGCCTATTGCTCATGTCACACTACACATTTCCTATCCTACTACTAATATATAAAAAACATATTATAGGAAACTGTTTGTGTATTATACGTGTACAAAAATCATCTAGTACATGTAAAAGTGCATGAGGAGGAGATGGACTGTTCAGGAGACACTTGACTTAAAGAAGAGTCCGTAACGTACATTGTGAAATTCAAACATCAATTTCCACAAGCTAAAACCTCCACATAATATTACACTCTACGATCCCACACATACTACTTGTACATTGCATATATAGTCACACACAGAATAAGGAGAAAGGAAAAAGCGGAGACTTTAATGCATACAAGGAACAAGGCAACGGTTGGTTCTTCTCTTAGCTTTGCGCTTAGCCTGGTGGTTGTGTAATAAAAGTTGATCATAAATCAACGGAGTTTCTGTGCATGCATATTTACTGGATCTCACACAGATCTCTTTTCTCGTACACATAGTACACTACATACACGAAATACACGTATACACACAACGACTATAATGTGTTGACTACTGAAGCGTTCACTTTGTTGAGCTTGGCTGTCTTGCCGGCTCTCTTTGCTTTCTACACTCGGAATAACAAGTCCAAAAGTCTTCTTAGTGAATATAACTTACAGTAAATATTACAACAGAAGTAATATGAATGGCTTTGGCTTTATTTTACTGAAGTCAACACGGAGAAGTTTATCTTAGTGTGCAGATGCACAGTTGTTCAAGTTATAAGTGCCACTACAGCCTTGCATAAGGTTCCTTGGCATTATCCTCGCAGTATATTACATAATGTCAGACAACGAAGAAATTATACGCACCTCCATATTAAAAAGAGAAGATGCGTCTCTGTTGACTTGACTCGAGTTGAATTGGTGATGGGGATGAGGAGGATGCGGATGCAAAGAAGATGCGGAGTGCAGTCAGATGCGGCACGAGAGATATTTACTTTTTACTCTCTCTGTCTCTCTCTCTGTACTTATAATACTTATAATGCGTAAGTATATAGTAGTAGTATATAGGAGCTACTTATATATATAGCTGTAGTATATTTTATATTTTAGTATAGAAATATAAAATCGTTTCGTATACTTGTACTTTCTATCTGTATATATAGGAACTACACAGCTTGTCTCGCATGAATAAGCTGAATTTACAATGTGGAGAGTAAAGAGAGAGAGATGAGTAGAAGAGAATAGTCTCGTCATCACATTAGCTATGCTGTTCTAGTGCTACTCTACAGGATTCTTTGTGGTTAGTCTTGTGTGTTTTCATCGTACGCAGCATAAATGGTTTAGGAAATGATGATGAGATGGATGAGAAACAGCTACTGGGTTATAATATCACAGTAATATATTATCTTACGCATTATAGCATGTGTATACGCTGATATTAGTTTCCTGTTGATGTATATAAGTACGTGAATGCATTTTGGGGCTTTTAGAGTAGATAGTCGCTTTACTAGAAGAGCTGGATAATATTTCCAGAGACAGACACCTTTTTCACATTCTTTTACACTGTTATGGGGGATTCTATATGAAAAAAGAGTTTTTAAACAAGAAGAAAAACAGAAGGGGAGTCATTATCTTGTGCGTATAATGTTGTGTTGTACAGGAACTTGAGGAATCGGGTATTAGTAACGATTTTTCGTTTTCATCGAGTTTTTCCTTTCAATGTTTACATAGTAGATGATATTCTTAGTGTTTGCTCAAAACTTGAATACACACAAAGGGTTGCGGTAATTAGTTCTTAATGAGGTTTTCCTGAAGGAAACTATATGCGATGTGTTAAATAATGAAAGTTTCAATTTTTCAATGCATATTTGAGACTGACAAAAAACCTAAGAAAATCATAAGGTTCGTTATGATATTTTGTTTTTTCTTTAGTACACCAACCGAAATCGTGTCAGTTTCCGTCGTGGGTTCAGCAACATGCTCAATGGCATACGTTGGATCAGAAATCCTCTTTTGTATTTGAATCAAATAATCTTCGTGTGAGCAACTCTTCCGAGTCTGCTCAACCGCATTCAATGGGACTGACAATGACAGCAGTTTGCTCTCAAATTGTCGAAGATCCAACCTTAGATTGGGTCAAACTAGTTATTCATTCTACAGCAGGCTGGTGAGTTCCACAAACTTTTACACAAACTATAAAATATAAACATGCTTTCGTATATAGCTCGTTAAAAGCATAATTACGAAACATGCGACTAATGTGATTTCAATTGCACGTTCTAATGGAATAACAATCATTGTCTTTTTGCAGTGTAAATGGATTTATGTGCATTTCTCTTTCCAGACGTGATGGGCACATAATTGAACTACAAATGGGTAAGCAAACCATTAGTACGATTTGATATACCTACATAATTACTAATTAACTGTTTAGCAATCTTGTATGTGCCTGTATTTACGTACGTAGATATAACTTGTACTTGCTTTGCATTCATCTACAGATATACTAATATTATTTCTTTCAATGGTGAGTTTGAAAAAAACAATATAAAATTTAGATTCTTTGGTTCATTATTTTATTTTATTTGTAAATATTTACAATTAAAATAATTTTGCAATTTTCCAGCCAATTATTAGCTAAGATATAAATCCATTTTTTTCCGTAGTGAATATAAGCAGGTACATTTCTTGTATGTCTATGTGGATAATTGTATGTGAAAATGGGCATTTAGTGTAAAAATTACGAAATTAGGTTGATTGAGTACAAATTGAATTATTTTGTCAGTCATTCATGTGTACTTGCCAGAGAGATAAGTACACAAAGCTCAAATGAGACACATTATGACATTCCCGAACATTTCAGTGTGCAATATGCAACAGTAATTCGATTTAATGCTAAAAACAAGCAAAATTAACAGTGACAAATACACGATCAGTTTGTAACCTACATATTTGCAATTACAAACAGACAGTTTGTGTAGCTAGGATCAACTGGAAACAACATAAGTGTATTATCATGTCTGCATCAAAGTGCCACTCATTGTCATTCATACATATAAAAGGCTTACTTGTGTAACTATACGCCTAAACCATACTGATAAATTGAATAATCTCGTGGATGCAAGCTAGTATAAGGGTACATCTACAAAAATATTACTCTTGCACATATAAAAGTTATTTATTCCTGTAGATATACACTATATACGTATACTTACCATATATGGGTTAATGTTGTGTAATAATAATACTTTTCATTGTAGTAGTAGTGTCACACAGTTTTCGAGAGAATGAATGCAGGGCATGTTTATATGGTAGAGAAAACTCTCTGGTAAAATTTCATTGAGAAAAGTTTAGCTGGCTTATCTATATATTATAAGTTCTCATTTGAAATGGTGCAAAGAGTTTTCCGTGTGTCATTTGTAATGTCACACTGAGTATACGCATATAAAATCGTAATGTTGTTCGAACGAGTTGTGTACGTATTCTTATGGTAATTCCTTTCTTTTTAATTGGACAGGTAACATCGCCCGGAGAGCTGAGGATGCCTGTCAACTGTCATATTTCGACCAAAGTCATTTACCGTACATCACATTAGTTTGTAAGTGATTTGAATTGCTTAAGTCCATATTTATGCATGCTATAGGTATATAATGCTTTTACAATGACTGCGTACTATACGGGTGATATTTATTTTCCTGGTGTATATAGTAGGTAAAGTAAAATATAATACTCCTCCACGCGTAATGTAGGAAAGTTGCAATGCAATGTGTGCATTAAAATTCCTTTAGTGTAAACCACAGTCTTTGTTCTGTCATGGAGTCTTGCTGTTGATTTACGTACACGTAGCATGTTACTAGATATTAAAGTACGTGCAAGAATATTTACCTACATCATTGAAATTTAGAAACGCAGCAGCGGAAAGTTTTACTAGCACAGAGAGTCCTGGTAGTGTAGTAAATAGTAAGTGTAGTATTCTACTTTCGTAAACTATTTCACATATTATTTAAAAGGGAAACACAGCTCTGACTTTTGTGACTGGGTTAAAACAGTTTGTGTCAGTATTCAAACCAAATACTTTTCCAGACTGGGAATGGACGGTAATTTCCCTATTGAAGAATCTAATAAGGCCATACACTACATAACTATGTACTACTGCCATATGATGTAAATGTAAGTAGTCCTCCTACGTTGTTATTGCCACTCTAGTAGTAAGTAGTAAAATTCTACTCGGTCTCTTGCACAGTTGGTCCTGGTCGAAGTATCATCCATATCTCCTGTGATAATCATTTTAATATCTCCAGGCATTTCCTCTGTGTGTTCCAGGTCTGCTTTAGTTTTTAGGACTGTATGAGACTACTATGGTAGTTCTACTTTGTTTAAATTCTTGTCACAAAAACCCAGTCCTTTATTTTATAAGTATTTTAACATTACTACTCTACTAAACTCTAAAATTTGCTTGTACTTGTAAGGAACAGGATTTTACGCTTTACATCACACAGGAATGTTGAATGTTTTTAAGTATATTTCCCAAGTAATAATATTATTCCTATATTTATATCTATACATCTATGCCCTGGCACTTCAGGGGCAGGGGTAGGTATATTTATAAATATATAGCAGGAAATATTCGGAAATATAACAATAATATTACATAATAATCCAAGGTCATAAAGCGTAGGGAATTCGGACCAATGCAGTGCAATGAAATGAAATAGTTTTGTTTTTCGGGGAAGCTTGAGGCAACTACGGGCAGAATTCAAGTGGAAAGTTGGTTAGTAATAAGCTCTTACGATACAATGCATCGCATGCACCACCACCAAAGAACAAACGCGTGCAGAATCCCAACTACGACCAAACTATTCTCCGTGGAACCTAAAACGGGAACGTTGTAGACGACTACTACACAGGAGACGTCAGATGTACAGAGCTAGGGAAAGTTGAGACGTAAAAGTATACGCTGTAGAACTGAAATTGTAAAAGCAGAATTACACACAGAGTATAGTAGTAGTAGTAAAAGGGCTACGTCGAAAAACACCACGAGTATTATTAGTAGTACTTTTCTCTAATGTAATGGTAAATTGTATTATATAATCCGTAGCATATTACATACAAGTACAAGGGGAAGTGTAATGTTGCATTTACTTCTGTACGTTTAGCTTTAAGTTTCCCCAGAAATAGTATACACAGTCGAATCCAACCCTTTCCCTTGATATTTTCAGAATCAACTGCTCACTAAAGGTTTTTCGGCTCTGAATTGTCCAAAGAAAGAGAAAAGGACAGATAGAAATCTAAAGTTACACTTGTCCGCACTCAATGCATGTTCAAGTATTCACGAGAGAGAGAGAGACCGGCGGAGGTAAAAGGTAGAAATTGTACGTACATGTAGAACTGCACGAGTAGGAGTAGTATCCCAAGAGTATATCAGTTGAAACTATTTTCCAAGTTTAGGTTTCCATAATATAATGTGGGTTTGGTTGGTTCTCCGTGGATCCTGGTCTGGCCAATCTTGATATTGGTTCTCCCCAGCAATTTCTGTTATTGAGGTACCTATAAATAGTTAGGCATTGTGTAGGTATCTTCTTGTTAACGCAACTTGCCACTTTTACCATTTACTACTCCGTCTCTCTGCTACATTTCATCAGCACCACCATGTCCTCTGTTATAAAGAATTCTTTATATTACGATGTACTTATAGTTAGAAACAGATAAAATAAAGTAGTCTTTATCAAAGTGTCGTTTAGTACTGTGGAAATGGTTATAGTATTACGTATTACCCGATACATCTGTGGTAGATCGCTATTCGGTGAATTCGGTGCTTTATATAGAAGAAGTGAAAACACTGCACGATATTTGTTTCTCACATATGTCATTCTTATTTCTATCTTCTATAGCGTCCACGATCGAAACAAGACAATGTCCAAATTGGGGAAGGTTTTCTGTCACTGGACTCTCAAAGGAGGGGAGAAAAATCAATGACAAGTGCATTCATGGGGGATTTAATACTCTAAGTGTGGGCTGTAACAGCTTGGACACTTTTCAATTTCGCTCCGACGACTGTCAAACACCCGCCGTTGATTTCACTGCTCAAGGTACCTAATAATCATACTAATAATAATCAATTTAATGAAAATTCTTTTCGGGCGAAGAATATAAATGAACGATCATTTCCGGTGAAAATTATTTGCGAGGCTCGGCGCAATTAATCAAATTATTGTAAAATAAAATTGTGCTGTAAAATAATTTTCACAGGTTAAATCAATGCAATTTTGTTGTCCTAAATTATTATGTGTTGTTTCCGAAATTTTGATTCGATAGATTTTAGTTGTCACGGCTTGTGGGAAGAGCAAGGGGTGACTTACCTTATTGCAGGGGCAAAAACCTCGTTTTCGAATTCTCAATCATCGACGCAACACAACCACCGGCATGCAAAGCGGTTTTGCCTTGTTTTCCGAGAAAAGCCAGCAGATCCAGAGACAGAAGCTGAAATATCCTCTCGACTTCACTCGCAGCAGCACCACCATCAACAACATCAGGGAATTCACTTTGATGATGAGGATTCCCTTCTGGATACCAATGGTCAAGAAGATTTCATTTCAAGTTCAGGTTCAACTCAGAGGAGAATTCTGGAATTCTCCAGTTTTGCTGACTCATGCAGACGAAATGTTATTTTGGGAGTTGAAGGAACGTTGGCTTTCAATGTCACGAGAAACGGCAAGTATTTTTTTTTCGTCAATTCAGTCAGATTACCTTTCTTCTCCATCTCTATATTTCTACCTTACACAAAATCCAAAGCGGGGAATCGTGTCTGACGATTCAATAGTAGTTTCGTCCGTTTGCTGTTTCCTCTTGGTCCTCTTGGTTCTATAGAAAATATTTTCCATTCTGTTCTTTTCCTTGTCCATAGTCCATAACTCTTTCGTTAGCAAACCCTATATCCATCTATCTCTCCGCGGTTTGCCAAGCTTGGATTGCCGTGTTTATTTTGGAAGTCTGTGAATGGATGTTCACATGGACGCAATACGGACAGAGGATGATTCTTTTAAGTTTCCATTCACATCGCATTGAAAATTCTACTCAAGTCAGGAAAAAACCGTGAGTCAAGTCAAATACTTATGAAAACTGTTTGTTTATCTTTAGGTCAATGCTTCGACATCAACTCAACGTCTGGAAAAAGCTCTTCGACTCTTCTGGTCTGCATTTTGATTTCTTTGTCTGCAGCTATTCATACGCTACTAGTATCGACAGTTTTTTCTCAGTAAGCCAACGAAACGATATAATAAATACCTCTCTCTCTCGGAAGATGTACAGTAATAGAACAGACGCAGTAGCAGCTCAAGTACAACTACAAGTTGGAGATCGAAGAGTAACTTGACGAAATGTAGTTCAGCTGTAGCTCATCTCATGAAATATTAAATTGTACACAGACATAGGATAGAATAACATAAAATTCAAACGTATACGGAATACAGAATAGAAAATCGAAACAGCAGCAACCATTCAGAAGTTAAATGAAATGGTATCTTCTGCAAAACAGAACAAAGATAGATAGACATACACAACAAACACACACATGAAGAATGACATGACACGGCATGACATGACAGGGTAAACAAAATCAATTTCAAAAAATTTCATATTAACGTGTACCATATAGCAAAATAAGTATAACAGTAAAGATACCTATAGAATACGATGTATAGGTATAGTAAGTATTTCTTTTATAAAACAAAAATATGCCGTGCAAAAACAGTCCGTGTATTTACATGGAGTGTGTGTATAGTTGAAATTGATAATCCTAAAATGCGTATATAGAAGAATTACTGATTCTCCCGTAACCGCAAGTAAATGAAATGACATTCCGCTTAAAAATCTACTTCTACCGAACGCATTTAGACCACATTTTCAGTTTTTTCTCTAGAGCAGTAGAATTTGCTAAATATACTCTGCTATTCACTTGCATAACTGCCAGAAAAGATCCATTTTCACCTTGTAGATGAAAATAGACGACAAGAGACTAACATTTCATTCATACTGTGATAAATTCATTTGTTTATGTAATGTAAACTGTGTATGTTGTTAAATAAATCTGTGATTGTAAAGGAAAATGTCGTTTCTTTTGAAAATACAGAGACATGTATGGTAAACAACGTTTTGGGTGATGGATGCATTGCATACGCACAAAAGTTTCCCCACTATAAAAGTAAAACGACTAACTTGACTCTCTCAGTCAGAGTCACATTCAGATTCTCACATTCTCAGTCAACACAAACACAATCTCCACCATGCCACTTGTATTACTTGTGCTTTAGTAAAATTTTGGCTTACGACTTTTCTTTTGTAGTTTATGAAAATTATATCAAGTTACTGCATTATACAAAGCGGACGATAGTTTTCAAAAAGATATCAAGTCACACTTTTAGGGTGTGAAGCAAAAACTCCTCACTGCATTATTACGTAAGTATGTGTAATACCTATACCTACCACACACGCAGGAAACAACCCCAAACAAAACTACCTCTTCCATAATATACCTCTCCACCTTAACACTTTTACACTATACAAGTATATTCTGTGTATATATCGCAACAGCAGCAACTAATACTGACATAACTCACATCACATCACAGCTTTCCAAATACCATCTTTTTTCAAGAAGGGGAGAGAGAGAGAGAAAATAATCCGTTGCGGCTCAGTTCCTGTCTCTCTCTCCCCCTTTTTCTCCGTTTTTCTATTAAGCTTGGAATTTATGATATTATTGCGCCTCTGAGTGCTAAACATAAGCTAAGGTGGAAGAGGATCAAAGATTTTATTGTGCAATGCCTCCTTTACCTTACGAGTAAAAGGGATATAAAATGTTTAAGATTTTTTGTTTTAAAACCTCAACGAAATTTTACGCAGATAAATAATCCTCGAACCACCGAAAGGAAAACACAATCTTATTGTGTAGGGAAATATCAGGAGAGGGATGAAATATTTGTTGTTATTAAAACAACTGACTGAGAAAAAATTGCTTTTGATTATCACACATAAATTTCTCCTTTGTTTTTGTAAATGAAATAACAATGGAAAGAATCGTGTAAAGGTAAGGTAATAACAGAAACAAAATTTTTGTTAACAGCCTGATATAATCATGGTAAATGTTGATGTATATGCACACTACAGAAAGATTGCTCCATTTATTCGGGGAAATTATTAGGGAAATGTACATGGAATTGTTACGCATTATTATTTCACCGAATGTTGAAAGCAATGGGAGTGGGATTCCCGAGTATGGTTTTGTGTGGAGCTGCTCAATTTAATTGTGTCCCTCATTCCACATCATTAATCACAGTGACCTGACGACACGCCCAGGAAGATACATAATTGCTTGCCATTTTGTTCAGTATGAACAAATTCGGGTTCTCCTTCCAGAGAGTGAAAATACTTTCGAAATGTATATAAGCGTCGACGTTTCATTTTCTGTCACATCACAGGCCAAGTCAAGCAAGCCAACCTGCCAAACAACAAAGACACCCATTTGTACTCCGAATGCTGAAATCATCGATAAACACATTTCGGTTTCAAATTATGCAAAGAACCGTACTATGTACATTGCGTTTTAACACAGTAAATACTTTAAGTGTAATATATTAGACTTTTAGCAGAGGGACATGTGAAACGTAAATTGGAGCTCGTCAGCGTTTTCTTTTCATGAACCGTGACATAACACGACAGTTTTTCTTCTACAATACGGACACCGACACTTTTGACGTCATTACTTCATTGTGGGTGTGTAGTTTTTCGTTTCGAATGCATAGTTGGTTTTTTACATACAAACTATGGACTACTTACATGCAAGACTTCAATCAAACCTCCAGCCACAACATTTTTTCCCGAAAAGTGAAAGCTTTGCTTTACACCATTTCCGGCGAACCGTTTTCTACTTACAACAACCAGCAGAGAGAAACATTTGCGTCAGGTACTTACCAGTGTCCCGTTTTCTTTGCTCACCCTACACTTCCCAGTGTGTGTCGGTCGTATTTCTCCCTGCAGTAGGAATATCACCGAATTTCTTATTTCCTCTGGTGCTGATTTAGTAATACTAACCTTATAACTTATACTTACGTATTATAAACATCGTAAAATCCTTCTTACACACAAACTCAAGTCGAAGTAACTTAATCGTGATGTAATAAGAGTTGTAAGAAGAAATATAACACAAACACACACATAGGTTTTCAAGGATATTTATTTTAAAGATACATTCTATGATTATAATACGAGTTGTGTGTGTAGATATTATTTAATAGTTTGTGAAAACTTCCCTGGTTGCTCCGATCATTCCCGTTTTCCACCTCCACCCACTCAACTCACAATTTTCTCCGGTGTTTTTCCTCTCTCTCCCGCGTGTGAGTTTTCTTCTATATTATTCTCTCTATGCAAACAATATCCAATAGAATGCATCATGCAACTTTCACATTTACCGATTTACCTGTCTTACCCGCTTGATTGTTGGTTGATGCAATTTTCTCCCCGTCATTTCTCTCTTGACGTGAAAAACGCAGCCTGCACCAGAAACGACACATCAATTTCAACATCCATCCAACCACTACTACTCTTCAGGCAGACTAAACCAATCGGATGTTATCCTCATTTCTTATAAATAAAGGTATTTATTTTTTCCATCTTTATACACCACACCAGTCTCATTCTTTAGTATATTAAATAAATATTTACGTATATTATAATGTTTGTAGATGCAAATAAGTGAAATCCAGTATGGGTCAGAACAAAAATGTGTACATAGTAAATTAGAGCAGACAGTTGTGTGATCAAAGCAGCATTCATCTTGATGTTTGCAATACAAATGAGAAATATTTAAAAACGCATGTTAAAGTATTTTAAGAAAGTCAGTCAAGTTCAAGCTTAACTTACAATTAGTTTTTACATTTCTGCCTCTGTATTGTCTTTAGGGAACGTTACACAAGGAAACTGGTCTTTAACTTGCCTTTCGTTTGAATGAACGGTTTTTGTCACTTGTAGCTTTAGCTTTATATTATTATCTCATTTCCTATTGATTTCCTATAATAAAGGTAAATATAATTTATTTTTTTCCATCTTTATCCACCAGTTCAATAATTTACTATTAAACAAACATTATTCTCTAACACGATAAGTGTAAGATAATTACTTGTAGATATTTTTACATATGGACATTGTTCTGCGTAAATAGGAGGTGATTAAAGATCATTCCTCTTGATTTTGTATATAGAAATGAAAAATGAGTAAATTTACAGCTTAAAAACGCTTGTAAAAGTATTTTAAGAAAGTCAGTCAAGTTCAAGCTTAACTTACAATTACTTTTTACATTTTAGCGTTTGTATTTTATTTTAGGGTACATTGCCCGAGAGAAACTTGACTTTAGCTTGACTTACGTGTGCACGAATGGTTATTGTACCTATATAAGTGCTTTGATAATATTATGACGGTCTAACACTATGACAGCTAACTATAAGCTATATACCACTGCAAAAGTGGTTGAAGATTATTATTACGTGTTTTTATGAATATTTCCACCCCGCGTGCATTTCTGCGTATCATATAGAAAGTTAATGTTAAAGTTGAGTGTTTTCTTGATATAAATTGTTGGCTGACGAATTGACGATGATGGTGATGGTGTTGAATAGTCAATAAGAGAGTTGGCTACATTAAACAGTATTTAAAAAGCAATTTTCTCACGCCCAAATCCCTACCGCGCTACTACTACTTTAACAATTCCCAAAAGTTTCAATTGGATTTCCTCTCTCCGTGCTTGGTCGGTCTCTACTACTCTCTGACTGAGTACACACACACAGAGCTAATGTGACTAAAGTAAAGTAATGTAACGTAACCGATTTACATAAAAGGGGTTGGATATTGTAGTGTAGCTTTAGCTTGTGAAAACTCGCCTCTCTTTCTGCCTCCGTAGTTTAGCTCACTTTATTACTTGTACTATATCTGGGAGAATGTGAATATAATACGCACGCTTTGTTACATTTCCTTTACTTTTTACCATTTACTTACATGGAGCCACTTATTCATGTAATAATAATAATATTCGGTTGTTGGGACAAGGAATGGGAGTCGGATTACTATAAAGTATAAAAAACTCATCTCATTCTACAGAAATAGGTATATCTTGTGAAATATTATTTATACACACTCTATATAGGTACAGTTGGATAAATACACCCCATACAGTTATAGAGAGTCTGTAGTACATAGTAAACTGTCATAAATTCAAGGGAATAAATATCAATGAAAACTCATGGTTCACAGAGTTTCATTCATCAAGTCTTTTATTCAAGCATTTATTCAGTTTCTCTCTTCGTCCCATTTATACATTAATACGTAATGTGTCAGGGAAGAAAAACTTAGTGCACCACACCACACCGGAAAAATACAGATTTTATGCATAAAAATTCCATGTGCGTGTTTATACCTTCTCACCCTAAAAATACAGAGGAGTTATGCCTCGAGATGTTATTGTCGAAGTTTTATATAGTTAAAACACTTTGGCACATTTGTATTAAAGAGTGGATTACAAATATTCAAAAGAGGAAGCAACTGTCACTGACTAAATTACTGAAAGAGTTGAGCTTTTCAATTCTCAATAGAATTTTTCATATAAAGCTGTCACATCAATCCAATCTGGGGATGTCATGAAAATATTATACGTCTCTCGTCTACAGTCTAGACTCACCATACCAGTTCAACAGCAATTCCTCCCTTCTCCGTTTTATTATCATGAAAACATACACATTTTACAGAGAGAACATAGAAAAACAATTCGGGAGGTATTAAAAACTCATTTCTTTCATGATCGTTAAAGTTTGTAGAACCGGGATATTATTTTCTGCGGGTTTTACGACAATAGAAGTGGAATTTGACATGAGAGGCAGAAGACGCAGAAGAGAAAGGATTGAAATTAATAACGGAATTGTTGTGCAAGTATTATATGAGGAAAATAATACAGGGAAAGCTTTATAGCTTTATACAAGGCTTCTATAGGAGCTTTCCTTGTAAACTGGGAAATATATTAAGTAGGTATAGCACATGGAATGGTTAATGCGTTATTAGTTACCGTGGCTAGTTTTGGCTACTTTATGACGAGTAAAACAATCAATTTCACACAAGCGTATGTTAAATGTGTGAGTGTGTACATGAAGAAATCAGCAGAACACACGCGAGCTTTCATTCAAACACGGAACAACTTCCTGTAAAGACAAAGTGAAAGCTTTATTCATTCTACTCTTCCGCTCTTCCGAAACTCGTACTGCAATTTCTACACACAATCTCCTCTAATCATTTATACTGCTTCATAAGTCTTACCCTTATTATTACAATCCACTAAGCAAAGAAACTCAATTTTCGAATCTCACGCATGCAACTTTAGGCATACGCTACACAATATGCCAATTTTATATAGAGTAGCTCTATATACCTTATTGCATATAACCCAGATTTATTTTGTCAAAGTTCTTACCCCAAAACCAACAAAACCAACAAAATGTTGAAGTAAATTATTTTATTAGTTCCTTGTTATAGCTAAATCAAATACAGCAATCAAACCATTGCTGTTGTTTGAGAATCAAATCAAGACAAAACTTATTTCGTGTCACCGAGTTTACAAAAGCCTAATTACAGATAGATATAATAATAACTTACCTATTTATAAGTAACGAAATGCAATACATGACTACTTTTTGTTATCGTTATCTGTAAAGAAATTAAATTAAATCATTAAAAATACAAGTAAAACTATTGCTATTGGCAAAAGAACGATTCAATGGAAAAACTGTAAAATTTCTGCTTTTTTTATCAACTACGTTAAGATTAAGGGCATATTTACGTATAAGTGTGCTCAATTGGCTTGAGTCTCCCCAGATTCCGGAAAAAAGGTTGTGACAATTTGTTTTTCTTCATTTTTTTGCCTTTGAGTTTCCCAAACCTCTTGAGCTCCCCCCCTGTCAATCCTAGATACGCTTTTGATTATGATTGACGGTTCATAATTATCGTATATAATTGTATAGGATATTGCAACGCAAATATTTAAATACCTATGACACTTACAAATAGAAAGATTCCTTCTCTAGTTACAGTAAAACAAGAGTAGTAATATTTTTCTTAACATAATTAAATTACTATAAATTATTAAGTAATTCAAATTTTTCTATCTCAATTCTAGTCAATATTTTTTAGTCGTAAAAGTAATATTATTAGAGTGATATCGTGGATTACTTATAACTTATAAATTATGACTGATAACTTATAACTTATAATTTATAAGTTATAAGTCGAGT
>JABASD010003284.1:0-20991 GCA_019776165.1 Pogonognathellus flavescens
CAGGACGCCCAAGCAGTGGCTCTCCCAGATGAGGATGAAGATTTGTAATTACTAGCCTTCCTTTTCATACTAATCTTCTAAAACTAATGACTGAATTAAAATTTTCATAAGAGACCTGTAATTGGTAATTCGGATGCAATAATATACCTTACCTCATACTTCTTGTCACGCCAAGATAATGTTTTCAATAAATAGTGTATTCATTACTAATGTGAATTTATATTGTAAAAAACAAACCCTACTTACAATTCTTTTCAAGCCAAGAAAATGTTTTCAATAAATTGTATTCATTAAATTACTAATGTGAATTGTGAATTAATATTGTAAAAAAACTATTAATTTCTAATAAGTAAACATGGGAAAAAACATTCGATTAAAATCGAGAGCTGTAACGAAAACTTTTTGAAAGTTATTATTGTAAAATTGAGTTCATTTCGTATTCTGTAGACTGTGAACTAATAAGATTTCTTCATCAAGTTTATGTTCGTTTGAGTGACCTTAAAAGACAAGATGAAAATTTTAAATGAAGCACTCAACTCGAATGCAATTCAGCACTCTATCTCATTCTGTCACAGATGTTCTTCATGTTTAGGTCACATATGTTACATACTCTATTCAACTATAATCAGGACTTACGTGACTGCACTTCCCTAGATGCGTTTACAATCTACATATTTAAGTATTATACAATCTACATTCGTGTCCTAATCTGATAAGTGTCTAACAATAAGTTCCTTTCACAGTATTGTAGCTTCTTCGTACTCACAGGAACTGCCTGTGCATTTATCTTACACCTGGTTTGTTTGAGACAGAGACGCGATTCTCCATAATATGGGTGATGCAATTTTCATTAAATTGCATTAGTGATAGCACATACCTAGTCGAATTTTACTCACGCAACGCTTCTACTTCCAGCACTTGTAATAAGAACATAATATATGTTCCATTGAGTCGACGACAAGTCAAGAACCTGTGCTAACTTGAAATATAATACCGAGCCTGGCCTTATTATAACATTTTTATATATACTAACGTAGAATAAAGGTTCAAGTCTCTCTTTGCCAGTCAGTAGTAGTGTAGTCCTACGTAAACTGTTTTAGTATAGATGTTAGATATGTATGTATGTCTACGACGGAAGAAGTACAGTGCTGAGTTGAGTTATATTGAAAAGCTAGTCGTTTTGCCTTGCCATGCTGCTTAGTGTGTATAAAATTGAATTGAGTTGGTTAGGCTGCCAACTTACTGTGTTGGTCGATTTTCCAAAGAGTGCACAGCCGATATCTTATAAGCATCATCATATAAATATAGTAACACAAGAAGAAGACAAGAGGTTCTTCCCGTGTGTTTTCCAGATGACTGTACCTATAGCTGTGAGACTATACGAAATTGTGAATAGAGATTCTGTACTTATGTGTATATGTATATAAATGTCTACTAGTGCTGGTATAAGAGAGTGAAGGTTTGAATGTGAATGGGGAAGGAGACTCGAAATTAAGCGTATGCAAAGTACAAAGCGTAAACCAGCATCTGGCTTGTCTTGATTTAAGGCTTTAATTACTAAAGCTCACTACTGCTGAATTCTCCAGTCTTTCAGAGAGTAAAACTAACAGGGAAAGCTGGGACTGCATGATTTCGGACGTGTATAGTAAGACTGTTCAGTTACTACTCTCACTACTGCTACCACTACTACCTTCTCTTCATAATAATACTTAAGGAAAGTATTCCTTCAGGCTGTACTATGCTGTTCTTACTGAGCACAACTCTTAAGCATATTTTACGAGAATGCTACTGCTACTAGAGATGCATAATACTTATACAATTCCGTCTACGACTGTACTATGCGGTATTATGCAATTGCCATGTCACTATAATATATTACTACAACGATACACAAGTTTAGAACGATCTGCAAACAGCATCATGTTGAATATAGTGTAACATTATCATAAGGGTAGTGAAGAATCAAGTGAAACTAAACAAGTAATTTGTATGTCACAAGCAAAACGAAGAGGAAACAAGTGAAGTGACCCTACATAGTTGTACTTTACACTTTGTGCTAATATTCTTCACAATGAACTTGAAATTTTTTAAACTTGAATGCACTTTTTGCGCTATATTTTAGTATTCTTTCCCAATTCAACGGTGAAATGCGTTTATGAGTTTTGAAATGCTGCATCTTTTAGGATTTTTATTTCTATTTTATGATTTGCACATAAACGGTAGAGGTCACGAAGTCAGAATTTTGCAGAGCTGTCAAGCAATAATAACTGTATTAGCCATGCTTTTTTATCATTTAATTTTTATGCAAACAATGGTTATGATTGAATTTCTAACGAAAGCTATAGTTACATGTAAATAAGCCTAGACTTAGCTCATCATTAACCATCAATATCTTCGGTTTAAAAATGGTCACGAAGTTGATAATTGGCTATGTTGTAGTTGAGATGTCAGTAAATTAGTATCTAAAAGATGAGACTTCTAACGATATGCAAACATTTGAAAACTAAGTGGCCCAAAAAACTATGAAAACAGATACTGGCCATTTTTGAGATCATTTTTTAAGGTTTACGTAAAATTAATCTACACTATGTATGCGACTATGTGCATGTATGTATCTATGTGCATTCGTGCAACTATTCTATTCAATGAAAGCCTTCACATCAAATGAATGCAGTAAATTAGAGAATGCATTATAGGGAGAAACTCGTTGCTTCACTTTTGGAGATGAACTGACAATGGAAACCTTATACTATGACTGAATACTTTAATTACACATTACCTATCACATAAATGAAAATACTGAACACTAACCATAGATTAGTTCAATTGAACGGAATAATAAGTAATAAATCAGTTTTATTCAATCTTCTGGTCTAAATTAAACTGAACATCCTTTTTGACATTTTTCTTACGGAAACTGAGAAATGAAATTCATGAATAATAAGTTGAGTTCTAAATTAATTTCACGTACACACGTTTTCGAATAACAAGCAGAATTTTTATTTCCCTTATAAACAATACCTATACCAAAGAACATCAACATACACGTATATCTGTAGTTTACGATCTTTCACTCTTCCCTAAGCTACAAGGTGAAATTCATTTCTTTCTCAGACTCATTTTAAACAGGGCTGAGTATTAACTTTCTTTTCATTTCAGAACTTTATGACTTGTCACCACTCTGTACCATTTTTCGGAATTGCTTGCATTGCTTTACTGTAGGAATTCAAACCTTCCATCTAGTAAAACACCTATGTACAACTAGAAGTAGGAACTAGAGAAAGTGAACATAAAAGTGACAGAACAGAACATGACAACAAGGAAAGGTTTCGACAAACTTATATTGAGCCATAAACTTAATGTCTCTTTACTGAACGTATAAAAAGCAATTCTCCTACAACACGCACTCGAGTAAAATGAAATGAAATGAGGAGAGACATTCAGAAACCAATAATTCTGAAGGAAATGGACAACCAGAAGAGAAAAATTGGATATTTAAGAATATTCGGAGAAATGACCCGAGGATACACACTCTACGAAGCAAGCAACTTCGCCAGAAATATCCTAAGCACATCTACACTCTAATAAATAAGTATACCAACTAAACATGTAGAGCTATATGTAAAGAAAATAGAAAATCATACATATAAAATTTTCATGTAGGTACATTTCTTCGTTATTTCCTACTCAATCCCGCTTTTATACTTCGCATCATGATGATGATGTGGCATTATGTGAACATCAAATTCGTTTAGATCATCTGAGCTTTGCAGACCATACCAATCCATCTGCGTGCAGTAAAAGGCGTTGTATTGTGTTGGTGTCTAGTATCTATATTTGTCCTATAGTATTGCTAGTGCTATTACCTTTATTTTAAGGGCAAGAGAGCCTGAAAAATATCATCATATTGTACAAAAGTGTAGCACCAATGATGCTTGAGTATTATCTGTGTGTGTCTAAATATATCGCATTCATTTTGCCAGAACGTAAACTACAGGGTATAGAAATATACACCTAAATACAGTGTATAGGTACACGTACACGTAAGGGTTGTAGATACAGATAGAGCGATTTCTTCTTGGTAACTATTAAATGATGTGCGTACCTTTTCTCGTTATGTTTTTATATGGAAGTATTATAAACCCCGCATGTGTGTTTGGACACGTACGCATTGTGTGTGTGTGTGTAAATGTTGTAGTACTTTCCTAAAAGGCTTCTTAGTAAATGTCCAATAACGACGAAGGAAATTACGCAATATCTTTATTGCCTTGGTATAGAACGAATGGAAGGTCATGTATGTAGATAGGGGATGCATGGTATAAAGATATACATTTGTACATGCACAAAGTAAGTGCTATATTCTTTCCCTACCACTCTTTGCTTTCTATTCTCAATAACCACGAAAATATATGGTGCATCTCTAAATATATCTTAACTTCCACCGTAATAAGGGAATATATTCAATATAGTGAAATATAGTGTCTGTGTGTAAGGAGAAAAGCACTTGTAATAAGCAATGTACAACACGGTGAAGCAATAGAAAACTAAATTGTCTCTTTTGAAGGTTTCGGGAAGGAAGACCCTCTTTTATTGTGATTCCGTGGTCTCTTCGTCCATTGTCCATCTTTCTTCTATCCGCCTAATTCTTGTACATTGGTATAAGCAATAATAGCGCATGTAGTATGTGTGAACGACATGACATGACAGATCTTTGGTTGAATGCCGAATACATTTGACCCTCTGCCATTTAAGAATCTATTGACGAAAGGACGAGGGTAGTCCATCCTCCTGCATCCCCTCCGTAATCGCTTTGGTAAATATAATTAAATGCATATCAGTCAAGTCAGTCCTCTTCTCCTGGTGTGCGTGTGGTCCCCTGATCTCCGTCTCAGAATAAAAATAGGGACGTAACAGTAATATCAATTCATGTGTGCGTTTTATCTGGTATCAGTAGGTACTTTTCCGTGAACAGTCGAAAGAGAAAATTCATTTTGGAAATTATACGATGTAAAAAAGTCATATATTTTGCCTTATCCACCAAGGGTATTATGTGTTGTACAGTTGTACATTATAATCCCTGTTTGTAAAACGACGGCTTATTTCTAATTTCTGGGTTAACCCCAACCTACCTTAGGGACAAGAAACTATATGGAAATGTGCGTAAAATTTAGTCTCGTCGTAAGTCGTAACTGTAGGTAAATAATAATTCGGAACGTTATTATAAGCAACAGCAAAATGTCATAAACTGTTAAAATGGTTTGTCTCAGTGTATGTCAAAATATTTAATGATATTTGTGAACGACTGAAGACCAGGCTGTGGACAAGTAGTAAAATAGTAAATTGACTTTCCTCACAGCGTACAGGACTTGTGGACTGCGTCTCACAGAAGAATATCCATCATATTGTGTGTAGTGCTCATGTAGTGCTTTCCATGCTTCTTACACACAAATTCATCATTATGTTTAATATTTGCCGTCTGAAATGGGGAAATTGGGAAATATCTTGACTTGACAGGCAAGTAGTAGGGGAGAAATGACAATCGTGAAAGTCGACTCATCTAGTACTAGTAAACTTGGGCTGACATCACTCAGACAAGCTAGTAGGTCTCTTATTGCACTCAAGCACACAGGATATTTTTTGTTGAGAGATTTTTCGTGGACATGAGGATAAAGATGATGTGGAGGGAGGTGAAAGTGAAAGTAAGTATATAAGAAAGACAGCAGTTCTTACAATTTAACAACACAAGGATGTACATTACACAACATACCAGCATGCAGCAGTGGAAATATTATAACATCAAATGCAATCCTTGACAGTACGTAGTTAAGTCTTGCTTAACTAAGTATTAAAGTGAATCCTAGTTTACTCTGGGCTCTGGTTGACTTGACTGCCCCCACAAAATGCCATTGCCATTATTACTATAGCCATATGGGCCAAAAGAAGACGATTATCATCGAATGACAGCATGGGGCTTCGCACTAACGACTAAGCTCCTCTCAATATCCCACTCTGTAAGCTATACGGTACACGGACTCAACGAAGATTACGATGTAATGTAACTACTTATATAAGATATATTGCCTAATATGCTGGTACAAAACCGAAAATGGAAGAAACTCATTAAATACTATTATCATCGTCATCATTTTTTACTTTCACTTAAAATCTAATACAGTGGGTACTTTCACTTTCATACTTGCAAAAAATATTAGCCATGATTATATTATAATGAGGTAGAAAATCGGTGTAAATATTATTATGTAACGAAGTTATACTAGACTTACTTATGGGCTAGTGTACCTATAGGCATGTTTATACAGATAGTTTCTAAGAAATTCAAGAAATGTTTGTACAAGGAGGAGTAGACACCAACAAAATAAATTGCTTGCCCTGTCCTCCTATGCTGCCTCAACGAACTACAGGAATGTGTAAATGCACAGATACGAGATGCCTCACTAAAGGGCTAACAATAAGTAAAGCATAGGCTAACAATAGGTTTGTAAAATGTTATGCACGATAATTTATGACATGAAAAAGAGTAACAAAGCACATTTATTTTACGCTGCAAAAATGTCTACTAATATCTTTGCATTAATTGTGCAAACATATTTAGAAAAAGACTTACTTACATTTTTATACATTACTAGTAATGTATATAAAAGGTTAGTAATAACATTAGTAACTTGTATTTGGTTAGTTTCTATAATGCTCTGAATTTGGGGAGAATTGACAGTAGATGTATAGATACTGTACATAGACTAATATTATTGAATAATTCAAACGGATTGACATATGTATCGTATACCTTCAATATAACTTTTAATAACATATGGGTTCTTACAGATATGATAGAGTGCATTGGAGTATATAAGAGTGCACTTCTTATGAATGGTAAATGGACTAGTTCGTTTATCTCTTTTTTCTCTACAGATAGTAGTTACATAAACTTACTACTGTAATCTGAAGTTTATTTTCATCTAGCTAATTGAACATGTTTGGGTGATATTTGCTGAGCTATTGATTTATTGTAAAGGAAAATAGTTAGTCTACCTAAGTCGACTTAAAAACCTTTTTATGGTCTAAAGAAACGTTTCTGTTGATCATTCTATCCAGGCTACTACAGCATGACTGAATAATTAAACAAATGTATACAATATCACAATGATGTATATTAACTATTTGCATAAGTGTAAGTGCAGAGAATTTTAGATGTTTATTGACCATACAACAACGTATGAAATGACCTTCGTAATCCTTTCGGTCAGAAATTGAGCAAAACATGTCAAAAGTATTCTCTTTATGACAGAACTTTGTCCATCTTGGGGAAAGTAAGAACCATTTTTACTTCGTTCTTCAGATACGCTCAGCATTACTTTATTCTTACGATTTTTGTAAAGCTATACATTACATCCATAATGAGTAAGTGCAACTCGCTGAAAATCGGAGCATTTATTGCTTGTGTGCTACCAGGACCTTTAAAGCCGAGAAGACTCGGTTCATTTTGGTTTCTGAACTTCTACACAATGTTGTGTGTACTTGCTCTGGTAACTAGTTTATATAATTTGTATACAGAATTCATTTTAGCTGCAGATTTAAGTGGGATACTACAGGGAAAGAATCATTCATCTGCTGGAATGCATCAGATACGAATACATCAGAGTTGCAAACATAGAGCAAAATTTTTACCCTCGGGTCCTCCAAAAGACATGCCATTCAACAAGAGTAATGAAACTTCACCAAAATTTAAATCACACGGGGTTCCTACAGTTGTCTTCTTCACTTTGAATTTATACTTCGCCCTGGAATTCACTGTTGTCCTTACACTTCGATTTGCATCACTGATATTTTACCCGAAACTAATTTCTTTTCTTGTACTTCTGTCAAATACAAAACGTTGGAAATGGACAAATGTTAAATGGGCTCATCACGAAATAATATTCATTTTCCTCATGATCATCATGTTAGTCTTTAGGCAATATGAAATTTTTGGATCATATCAAGAAGCTTATAGTATCTGCCATTGGCAGGATTTTGCAGTAAAGTTTTTGATACTACAAGGTAGAGCATTTTTATCCTCGAAATTCTGCAGTGAAGTATTAACTGCCATAATTATAACATTTACATCTTACTTTGTGAGAAATATTCAACGTGAATTGTTGGATATCTCTTCAAATAATTTCGGGGAAGCGAATATTCAAGATCTCAAGAAAAAACCATTTAAACGAAGGCTATCTAATATCTGGAATAAGAATGATTCAAATCCAATGATGGCAAGCAAAATACTACGGAACAGAGCTTACCCGTCTCAATGGCTATACAATATGATTAAATATATTAAGAGTGATGAAACAGGAAATAAAGTTTACACAATGGAGAATAAGAAATGTGAAATTGATGGATATAACACGTTCTTTGAAAAAGAATCTAAGCAATGGAATTTAGTGAATTTAGCATTGAGACGGCGCAGTTCATCTACAAGCGACATCGAGAAAATTATACAAATGTATTTTGAGTACAGTCACATTTGGAAGGAAGCTGGAGACATTATAGGATTTTTTCTTCTTGTAATCTTTTTAGATTTCACAATTTCGCTATGCATTTCATTTTTTATCGCAACAACTTCAGCTACTGACAATGGTATTTTTACTCCTATTACAATCACACATTTGCTAAACGCAGTGGTCATTATAGGGAAAATGTTTTGCTTAGCAAATGCATCAGAGGCAACAATCAAAGTGGTAAGAATTTATGCGTTTATGTAGTACATAGTACCTAGTATACTTATAACTCTAACTAAACCCTTTCTTTTGTGACAACTTGATAACATAATATGTTTATTAGTTTATTTATTTCAAATTCATGTATGTATACGTTTAGAGCAAAGATATTATACAGCAAATCTTACAAAACAATTGGGACAGCTTGAATGAAAATAAATTAAACACAATGAAAATTATCAGAACTGATGTATGGAGCCATAATTCAGATCTTCAATATCCAGATATTTCTACACTCTTGCTTTTCATGGAAAATAATCACTTCTACTTGTCTGCTATGGAATATTTTTTCGTTTCTAGATCTATACTTATAACGGTAATCTCACACTTCACAAGTAAATATTAAATATTTTTACTTAGTAAATATTTGACAATCCATAAAATTCTTCCTTGAATTCCGACTTCCAATTAGTTATCAGCTTTTTCTTATAAAAATCTAAAGTATTGAACTCGTAAACGTAAAACCACGAATGTAGGTACTATAAAACTTCTCTATAATTATATTTATCTTACGAAAACAAGAATGTCATATTATTACGTAAATGAAAACTAAACAGATTTATTTTACAATAAATCACAATCTCATACAATTTAAGTAACAAGTATTGAATTATTGAATTCTGTTATTTCAGATTGCTGGAGTCATTATTACCTACTTTGTTGTCCTGCTACAATTTCTCTCCACCAACTGAACTAAAATCGTTTAGAGTAGCTTATTTAATAACTTTTACATTACATAAAATAGATTAGATATGAAACTAGTGAAACAAAGGTAGGAGTCTCCAGTCCAGAACTAAAAGTTAGAAAGTCAAAGTTTAAAATAAAACTTGGAAACAATACCCAAACCCTAACCATTTTACAATCAAGAAGACAAACCTGTCTCATAGTAATTTTTGTGTTTTTATTTTCCGAACACCTTCAGTGTCATCAGACTGATTTTGGCCCACATGTCTTTTCCGCCGATTCATGGGTTCGTAAATATCGTAAACCGATGGTTCCCAGTTCAAAGCACTTTCGTCTAATACAATATTTTTGTCATTTTGTTTAACACAACTTACGACTAAATCCCAATTGATATGCATCATGTGGCCAGCTCGTCTAGATTTTGGCTCAATAAATTTTATTTCTTCCAATGTTGTCATAATATCTTCAGTGCATATTCCAGTATGCGTAATGATGTTCTGTAGGAAAACAAAAGCATGAGACATCGAGCGTAATGTAAGAATTTTACTAGGCAAGAGCTAATTACTTAATTAGTAAAAGAAATACACAATGAAGCTTACTTTCGTTTCTATTAAAGCCAGTCTGTCCTGTCCGAGGCTGTGAAGATATTCTAAAATGCAAGATTTCCAATATGCCAGGTAACTAGCTTTTCCTAAATTTGACAATGGTCTTTCAGGAGTACCGATCCGTCCTTCCTTCTTACTTAGAAGGTAACCTGAGAATGAGGATTCAGTAATTTGTGAAAATTGTAAATAAAGATATAAATTGCCATCGAAATACGAAACTTACTGAAGTCAATTAAAAATCGTCCAAAACCTTTACGCTGATATTGTGGTAGTGTCAGGATACAAGAAACATTATATTTTTCTTTGTTCCCCTTTTCTTTGGAAAAATATCCCACCATGACATCACAGTTCTATAATAAAACACAATCCTTTAAATTATTAAGTAATTTATGATTGTAATTTTGGAATAAAGTTTTTAATATTAATATTAAATGCAAAGTACAAAAACGTCTTCCTCCTTTACTTTTTAAAATATTATATTCTCTAATAAAGAATCATTAGGCCTATTCATTGTGATACCGGTGATGAAAAAACTTGCATCAACTACACACTTAATACGCAGTCAACCAACTTCGTTGTAAAATACGACTTTGGTTATGTTAAAATAATGTATTTACTGGATAATGTGTAAGTTAAACTTGACGTTGATGACGCATGTTTCATCACCGGTACAATAATGAATAGATCTATTATGTAAAACTAAATACATTTCAATAAACCTAACTAAATATGGCATAATATTATAAGTAAGGCCAAACTTGGAGTCTACATTTACGGTTCACTCTGTTCTGTAGCGACGAAAGTAGAGTCCATTTTATTTATGGTTCGTTTTGTACCGATTTGTGCGCGAACACTGAGAATCACAACTGAACAGCGAATCGAAAGACATAAAACCTCATAAGTTTGGCATATAATAATGGACTTACATGTTCTCTCTTTTGCGTCAAAACATAAAAAAGAAATGAATCCACGTCATAATACAGAATTTTACTGTCCAAGAAAAACTTCGCCAGTAAACACAGTTTCTGACAATATCGTTTTTGCTCTCTTCCTTCGACCTAAACATACCATTACATATATTAATTTTTACAACGACAGTGAAACTATCATTACGTACTGACTGACTCCTTATCTTAATTTTAAGTAAGGTAACAACTGTTATACCTCAAACACTGATAAACTGTCTTTGGTATATATTTTTTTCCCCGGGGGAGACCTGAGTACGCAGTTAGAAACATGTTCAGCCAGTGTTTTTTCCAATTTTTTGTATGCGAAACAGAATTGGCAAAAATACAGCAAATCCAATCTGAAAAGAACAATTCTCTGAAACATAATACCTACTAACCTACTGAAACTGAAACAAGTAAACGATGTAAAGTATAATGTGTATTTTATACCTAACATATTCCTCTGGATATGGCGATTCATACCGGGTCTCCATCATATGCTCCCCAATCACAATAGCTGACGGGCGTTTCGATGTGCGCGAGCCAATTTTACCGTTAGTAGACGAAAATGACTTTAGAACCTCGTTTTTTTCATTGTCATTTCTTATTTTCTGAAAAAATAATACATTTTTACTTCATTGGAAAACAAAAGCACATATCACTATCACCGTATGTTTCTAAACCTTTTCCAAACAATACTAATATTGCAACAGAACAGGAAAATTTTTAACTTGCTTACCTCGTTTACAATCTCTGACGATTTGTTGAACAATTCCAAATCCTCGAATGTAATACATTTAGGCATTTGGTCTGGTGGAATATCAGCTAAATAGAAGAAAAAATGTTATTCTTATTTTTATAGTTTATAACATAAATTAATAACGTTCACTATATATAACTCATTAATCATTATTATTTATCATCATCCGTCATCACTTTAACCACTCACTACTGATGAAATTTTATTAATTACAATTGAACTAAAAAATCAAGCTTACGAAACGATTTCTTCCACTCTTCTTCCAAATTCTGGAGTGAGGACATTTCGGAGTTCGGATTCATAATTAAACCGGATGTGGACTACGAACCCTATTCTGGACACTAACTATAACAGTTGACAGTACTAAACTTGCCAATTCAGTGCAATGTGCAATCCCTCAGGGTAGATTTTGTATTTCTCTGAACCTTTGTTGTGTCTATCTAATTGGATACTGGTAGACCGCCATGCATGGACCTCTGGTTCGTGCTATCCGTGAATCACGCGTTATTTTTCCCATGCCTAAAATGTTGTTCACATGACGTATTACTTAATGTATTCTATGTAATGTACGTATAAAGACGGAGAAAGTCACGCCGGAAGTGGTCGAAGCGAAGCTAAAAGCTAAAAAGCTAGATTAGTCCGATCCGAAGTGACAGTAAATTTTTTCCTCCAGCAGCCAGTCCTTGTGAGTTGTATAATTGTTGTAAAATGTTTCATAAACGAAGCATTACTATTACTACGTACTACGTACTTTCCCTATATCTACTTTCCCTGTTAGTGGCAGTCCATACCCGTCGTAGGACGGGTATGGACCGAAATGCTCCCACCTCTAAGTAGGGTGGCACTGGCACCCTTAAGGGCATAGCTTAACATGAAATAATTATGTACATAGTTTTTGGTGCCGTTTTAGTATGATTTCTCTTACAGATTTAGAATTTAAGTGGTAGTTATTAACTGTGTTGAATATAATAATACAAAAGTAGGTGTAAGGTAGGTGTACTATCTGTGTAACTGATTTACATGCAAATTATTGTACTAGTGGTACAGAACAGTGGTGTTCTGTGTTCTATGCTCCACACACTCCACAGGAACAGGCTGGCTGGATACATGTGTCTATTACATAATATATATGTATACCTAAGTATAGTAAGTACCTAAGTATTGTGAATAAATAATTGCATGTAATATTTAATTGTAATTTTATTTCAAAAGACTGAACTTATGATTTAGATTTAGATATAATGATTTCATAGCCTAATGCACAGCAACTATATAACAGCTATCCAGCATACCGATTTTAAGTGAAAGAAACGAGACATTCAAATCAATAGCCTGACATGACAGATATCAATGAATGCGTAATAAAACACAAATCCACTTATCAATTATTTATTTAGGTGTAAAAAGAGTATTAAATTGTTTATTAGCTACATTTAAAGTTAGGCATTGTTGGATACAATTTTTCTGTAAAAGAAAACGGATCGGGTAATTCGGGTAACATACATTTTCCACTTACTTAGATCTACATTTTATAGCATACCGTGCATATATGCACGAAACCATACAAACGTGTCTACCGAACTGTGTGGCACTTCCCTTTGTGCACATGCACTTGTAAATTCTGTACATAAATATGCAAAGCTAACTTATATAAAACACTTACGTGAAGTCATATTCAGAACTAACTAATAATGCCTGCCTAACGCTATGTCTATGCAAAATGTACAGAAACAATGATAGAGTACATATGTAGATAGCATAATGCATGTATTGTAGCCGTAGCATTTTGCAAACTATTTAATGCAAGCACTGCACAAGCAATAATATGTACTACTCCAAATGAAAAACAATGCAATGATTTGGCTTAAATTACTAAATGGTAGTAAATATATAGCTATGATGTAGGTAGAAAACATATAGGTAGTTATTCTAGTTATATAGCACCAAAATACCATTTTTAGTTGTAGTACAGTATACCAGTACATTTAATGCGTGCGTTAAAGTTGTAGTCCTACAGTAGTCGTGTATTTATTTGTTTGTATGAGTTTGCCTTTGGCCTGAAAGCTTAAGGTGATTGTGTGTGTGTGCATGATTTGTTGTGTGTGTATAGAACTTTAGTACAGGCTGTGTTGTGCTGTGAATTGGACTAGTGTGCAACTACTGATACTACTGAAGGTTAGAATATATCAATGAAACCATTTATTAATTATAGTCATGTATTATTACTAGTCTACTAGCTGTGGCTACATTATTGGTTAGTTTTTTGTCTGTGTGTGTGACGCAAACATTTCTTCGGTGAATATTTAGTTCTGTTTTACTATTCTGTGAAGTAACACCTATAAAATATTAATACCTTTTGTTAACTAACTACAGGAAAACTTTAAACATGGACTACAATCAAAAAGACGGTTATCCATATCCCCCTTCGGCACCAACTAACCCAGGTTAATAATTCGTCTCATTATATACCGTGTAATTGACTGTTCTATGTTAAAATCTCTGATATTAGTGAATTAAGTACCTATGTGAGTTAACTCATATGTTTACGTTACGATTGGGGATACACCTTCAACTAAACTGGTCAATAGCTTTAAAGGAAAAATTACTTAAAATGATACTCAATGCAATAGGGTAGTGCCATCATCTAATGGTATCATTAAATTCGTCGTAAAATTGATTGATAGCAAATGATTACACTACAGCTTAAGCATAATATAGATTAAAGTTGAATAATGTTGACTGTTTGTTAGAAGAATAAGCTTTTATGTCTGTTGCTTGGAACAAACTGTTCATTATTATTCTAATCCGGATAAAGATGAGGATGTGTATACATAAATATATTTTATGAAGTCAGATGTAACCATTTGTAAAGTATTGCTTATATTATATTGAACCTATATGTATACTTATACTTACATTTAAAAATTCGCTTCTTTGAATAAGTTATTTTATGTGAGTGGGTTTCCAGGAATTTTTCCCTGATAATCATTTCAGTAAAGATAAAGTAGTCTTTCCTCGAATTGTGCTCTTATCATAAAATGCATGCCATGTTACAGGAAATAAATACAAAAGTCAATGTATCTTAATACCATAAAGCTTGACACATAAAGCGGATATTTGTAAATGTAGTAAGAAGTCAATGTAAATAATGTCCATTGATTCGTACGATTCATTTCATTGACATTTCGACATTTGTCATGCCAGGAGCAAATAAGTGTACCCTGTTCTATTTGTATGATTTAAAAAGTTTATTTTTATATGTAAAACAATTTAGAATTTGAAAAGGACATTTTTGACGTAACTTAGTAAGGTAAAAGTGCTTACCGACTATAGATAGTTTTTATATTAGACTATATCCCATAACATTCAGTTGCCAATGTCGTACTACAACTCAAGAAATGGTAATTGCAATTAAGTGTGTAGTATTTTAGAGTTTAACCAACATTACAAAAACGTACATAATCCGTAGGCTCAGGCTCCCATTTGTTTATAACCTTTCTTTTAATTATTTCACACAGGATACCCCTCGTATCCTCCAGGAGATATGCCGCAGCCAGTTGCATACCAACAACCTCAGCCACCACCTCCAGGTACCATGAATACAGGTTATACCCGTTCTTTTCTTAGATAATGTATTAATTACAACAATTTAATTATATGATGTAAATATTTCTTTGATTGAAGGCTATGCTTATCCTCCCGTACCTGTGCCTGTGTCTGCTGGAGGACCCATTCTTACTCAACCTCATGGAGGTATGTGGAATAATCATAGATAATAATTGTTATAAATTTGTGTTAATTGTTTTCTAAAGTATTGTGGTCAATTCCAATTCATTCATATTAATAATGTAATTTTTCATGCTGCTTTCGTGTCGTTGGATATAGGATTTTATCCGATTATACCACCAGAAGGTTTGTATAGTTCTTATAAAGTTTTTTTAAACAATCATAACAATAATAATGCTGCATCGAATGTATCGAAAGGATGATTGTTCTATAGTTCTACTATAGTACTTTAGGATTTAGATTTTAGATTATTTATATATTTATATCACATATACCTAAATACCTATATACTGATCTGTAATATCTGTAATATTGAATCATAATAATATCTCTCTTCTTCTGTGTACAACCGGTTTAACATATCGCAATAGAAGTGCATGTATAGAGATAAACAGAGAATATAAAAAAGATAAATTGTCACAAAAGTCATGATTCTGCTTCTCTGTTTGTGTCATTCACAGTAAAGCTGTGGAGTTTGGATATGAAAGTTTACGTTACGTCTTGTGTGGCTTGTTTGGTTTTACATTAGGTGATTTAGGTACATATAATACTACTGAATATCAGAGACGTCCGTGTCTCTGTGAGTCATCATGAACGTCATTTTATTTGTATGTATATAGGTAGGTACATATTCTTTATCTTATCAACTTACGCACAGTTTCTATACTTTCATATTTATGATGCCGTGATGATTCATCTCTTGTATTGAATTGAAAGGGTTTTAATTTTTATGTTTATTATTGTTTAACTTGTTTACTTAATTTTAGTATTAACTGTGAAAAGTATGTGTTCTTAATAATTATATACCTCGTATAAATACGTCACTAGCTACTCCGGATACCGTGAAGCCATGAATGAATGATTGTAAACGAATATAAATAGGTTCATAGCTTAATACTTACTTAGAAACTGGAATTAAAAGTGTATTTTGGTGTGAAATCGTATTGGGTTTGGTATTGATACTGATATACATGTGTCAATAATGTAAGATGACGTGACTAAAGATAGTGAGTGATGACAATTAGGTTATCCACCTCATTCCGGCGGAGGATACCCACAGCCTCAACATTTTGGCTCAGGAGGAGGATATCCCCAGCCACCCCAAGGTTACCCTCAGCCACCAATTCAAATGCAACCTACACAAGGTGATTAATCACAGGAAGTTTAGAAATAGCATCTAAAATTTGTTGCATGCTGCATCCATCAGTGTAGTAACAGATACTAATATAATGGTATAGAGTTTTGGGCTTATTGGTGATTGCTAATGGTATTGGTATTATAGGTAGTCTAGTACTTGCATGTTGTAAAATTTAATTGGTTAACTAACTTATTAACTTATCTATATGCTTTGGAGCAAAATGACTATTTGGGGTGTTGGAATTAAGTTTGAGTTACAGACAGAATGTACTTGCAGTTAATCACTTACATTGCATGATTGCTTCACTCGAAATTAAAATTCAAACGTACATTACAAGCATAAAATGTGCACATGCACTCAATGCACTTGTGGTTGTAAAAATGTCACACAGTTATCTAAAATAGTTAGTAGCTGTTCTTTTACTTGCTAAATTGAAAAATGAACGATACATTATGCCTATTAGTAATTAGTGTGACAACCGTTGACAATCCGATGATAGAGCTTGAAATTTTTTATTGTTATGTTGGGGTAAATGTAAAGGATTGGTTTTATAAAAGTGCTTATTGATCCTGCTTGCTTTGAGTTGTGTTACATAAATAAGTAGTATGCAAATTGTAGTTATTTTGTCTCAACCTTACTGCAAACGACTGCATCTTACTGCAACTAACATTTTAATGTTAGTTAAACTGTTAATGTGATGAGGTTTGCACTATTATTGTAAAAATTAGCTTGTAATTTGTATTATTGGTTTTGATCTCAGGTGGATATGGTAGCGGTACCACAGTTCCATTAAACGTACCATCCGGATTGGAATATTTAACGCAGTTGGATCGCCTGTTTGTTAAACAGAAAGTTGAGTTGTTGGAAGGTGAGTGTGCATAACTTATATGTGTATTAGGATATACCTATAACCTATGTGTGCTGACAATACTAATTTTTGTATTTCTAAATTATAATCCCCTAATTATGATATTGCTTAATTTTCTAGCATTCTTGGGATGTGAAACAAAAAATAAGTATAAAATTAAAGATAGCAACGGACAAGATTTATATACAGCAAAAGAAGATACCGATTGTTGCACCAGAAATTGTTGTGGACCCTACAGACCATTTGACATCAAAATAAAGGATTCTTCGGAACGTGAAGTGATTCACCTGAGTAGACCGTTTGCTTTCGACAGTTGTTGGTGCCCCTGTTGGTTGCAGGTACTAACATAACCTTTTTGTGATGCACTTTATATACTTATTATTATGCGTAGTATGTGCAATAACATATAAATAGTAAGTACATCTAACGAACTTGAAAATTTTTACAGACATTGGAAGTGTTTTCACCGCCAGGGCAGTTGTGTGGTACAGTAGAGCAAGAATGGTCGATCTGCTCTCCAAAGTTCGTTGTCAAGAATTCATCTGGTGATGTCGTGTTGCGTATTGAAGGACCTGTCTGTACTTTTTCTATTTGTGGAGATGTAGAATTTCAGGTATTATAAATCAGACTACTTTTAGAAGATAAAAATAGCGATATAGATTATAAGTTGAGATATAAAATAGGTTGCATGTATGCTAACAAAATAATTTCTAATGCTTAGATTTTATCCCGGGACGGAGCTACTCAAGTAGGCAAAATATCTAAACGGTGGAGTGGACTTGTTCGTGAAGCTTTTACGGATGCTGATAATTTTGGTATTAACTTCCCAATGGATTTGGATGTCAGGATGAAAGCAGTAATGTTGGGAGCATGTTTCTTGATTGTAAGTAAAATTAACGTTTATACACATTGTGTGTTATTCAGTATATATGACATGCCATTACATAGGCTAATTAATTCAATTTTATTTGCAGGATTTCATGTTCTTTGAAAAATCTCGTAACAAGGAATACGACTCACCTGGAATGTTTTAAAAATTGTACAACGTTTCCAATTAATCTAAACCTTATTGATTCTACTTCTTGACACGCTTCCTTACGCATACGATGACTTTCTAAAGCTAATACTGTTTAGCTGATTCTGCACCTTTTCGCATAGCTTCTACAATACTACAAGTTCACAGAAAATACAGAGACCAGACATGTATAACGGACAATGAGTACTATTGGTACTAACTACGTGTAAATGTTGAGTAGCTTGCTTGTACCTAGTATTAGTCAATTTGAGTCACAATTTGACATCACCCTGAATCTCTACACATAATACAATGTGTTATTTTATTACTCAATAAGACTAAAATTCAAATTATTTCCAAATCTATTTTCTACCATTTTCTAAAACTTAATTTGTAAATTCAAGACTCCTTAGCCCCAATCAATACTTAATGCATATTGTGTTCTCTTGTGTATGTATATATTAAGCCATTATGTGATTGACAATGTTAGTTATCAATTAGAAATTGAATTGCGGAATTCAATGATTTTTGATTGCATGTAAATGCCTATAGTTTAAAATTTCTTTCATGTTTTATCACAAACTAGTACACGAATCTCTCTAAAACCTCAAAATAATTGCAAATATGCGATTAACATGACCTAATGAATTAAGTCGTACTATAAGCCATTAAAGTATCCACGAATATTTACGAATAATGGCAAAAATGCCTTTCTAGAACTGTCTGCTTACTGTGCTCGTGAACGTTTCAAGAGACATTAACTTGCGCAAAACAACATGAATTGTGACAAATGTATTCATTGATAATTCAACAGTGTTATTTTCCATCAGATGATATTATAAAATATAAGATGCATTCATATATATATGCACTTTAGTGTGATAAATTCTTAGAACGTTTATTGATAGATCATTTATATGTACATAATATTTAGCTGTTTCAATCTCGTCTCATGCTGTATACAATCAATTATAGCGACCAACGTAAATATAAGTGTGTTAATGTAAAAATGTAATAGCCTTCTACGAAATATTGAACAGAAAATTAGGTATCTAATCTAATCTATATTTGACAGTTTGGATATGTCTGTAGTTGGCAAAATGCTAAAAAGTTATAATATGAGATAACGTTATTTGATGTGACATTTTTGTGTAAATTCCTTCCATGATTTGAATTTGTCAAATTCGGGTTGCATATTCGGAGCTTGACTTTCGGTGTGCAATATCAATACGGACAAAATACGGATGTGTATAAAAAAATAACAGAAATATTATATACAGTTATAATATATGTGGAAATTATAATATTCTTAGTCTACCTCATGTTGCAGACGTTCGTTACCAAAAATGTGCAATTGGTGGTGTCTACTTGAAAAAATTGTGCTATTGTTCTATATTCAAACATTTGTGCAATGAATTATTATAAAATATTAATAAAATTAATTATAATACAACCTACATAAAACATTCATTTAATTTATTGAGCATCTCGATTCTCGTAGATTCATTTTACAAATGTATTTGTATAAATGCTTTCAAATACTTAACCACAGATCTATAACAAATATTATTTTTCACTCGCAAGTAAATGAAATAATTGCAAATTGAAATTTTTTAAAGAGATTTAGCCGATTTACTTTTCATCTTTCGCAAAAATGTGGCGAAAGTTAAGTGAAAGAAGAAAGTTTGCATCTTTTTTCTTTCACCGTCTATTTCTTAACGAAGCAGCTTTCACTGCGTCTGCACTATTTCTTGAGACGAGGATACCGGCGTAGTCTCAACGCGGGAATCAAACAGAATAGAAGTAAAGTGTCAACAAATAAGACGCAAAGTTTTCTATCGTAAAAGTTGACGCTGATTTTCTTAATTTGTAGTTTTTTATCGTCCTATTAGACTTTTTAAAAATTGTACGTGGATTTAATTAATAATGTGCAGATTTAATTACAATTGTGAGTTATTTTTCTAACTAAATCTTCAAAATGAGTGAATGCAAAGATAGAATTGTTGTGGTTGCTGGTGAAATGCCAATGCGATTCGCCAAACTTCGTAAGCGTCTCGACGAATCTGGATATTTTAAAGAAATTTTGAGTCATGAAGCCATACCAATTGTGGAACGAATTTTTAACGACCTGGAGAAAGAGAAAGAAAGCCATGCAAAGACTTCACAGCAGTTTCATCATTATAAGAATGTAAGTTCTGAAAAGTTAACATTTATTTATTTTCAGACAATGTGGCGTATTTTGTACTAAAGAACTTTTTCTCGTCATTCTGTCATCTGTAGTTGTTTTTGTTTAATTTTTGAATTTTCTGGAGTGTTTGTAAGCTGTCTTTGTAGTAGAGCATTTTCATTAGCCCAAAACCCAAAACCCAACCCAACCCAATCGTGATTGGGTTGGGTTCGGGTTGGAGGAT
>JABASD010003285.1:0-20989 GCA_019776165.1 Pogonognathellus flavescens
TTTGTGCAGACGGTCCAAAGTCATACTTTGCAAAGTGTAAAGTTTCTGTTAAAGTAAATTCGGGGTTTGGCCCCGGTTACCCGGTTTCCGCTTTTGGCTGGAGTTACTCAGTGGCTATTTTTATGACCTCTATGCGCTAAATAGTGTAGCTGCCTGACCAAATAATTGAGGTAACTGTACTGCGGATAGGGAGTTGAGCAACTGTTTACTGTACATTTGGAATGATCATGTCAATGATGTGTCGATGTAAGAACACACATAAACAAACCTGATTGATACAATGTACTTCTTGGTTGACTGTAGTTCTACTGTTGTATGCCGCAGGTGATTCATTGGATTCTTTGTGACTTAATTTTCCAGGAAATCGTGAACGTATTTGATTTTCTTTGTTTACATTACACAGCCTTACAATCTAGTTCTCTGTCAATTTGTTCGCTTCTACCTGTACACTCATCATCATCCACTGTTCACTTTGACATGAATAGAAGACTAATTTATATATCGTTACGGTGTGTATCTTCTGTGGTGATTATATTATGACGTAGGCTTTAGGACAGCTGCTCCATGCTAAACCTCGAAAATTGCTCATCAAATTCTATAAATTATAACTGTCAAGTTTTTGTACCGTTTTAAATGTGTAATGTTTAATTAGAGTGAGTGTGTACATTGAACAAAAAGATTGGTTGACACGTTCTGAATTGCACTACGACTCTGAAAATGCTTACTACACAACACCCATATCTAATATTTGAATATAAATACGAGTATGACTCGACTCACAATCAGTAAATTTCGTGTATAGGACAAATGGGCATTCTATGTGTTTCTTGCCTTGCTTAATGTGTGGAGGCAAGGGTGCTAAAAATAACAAAATGGCGAATGTATGTAAAATTGGATTATATATATGTATTATTGAAATAGAATTTGAAATAATGAATTGAATTGGAAATAGAGCCTGGATGGAGATAGATGGAATTATGGAACCCTTGTGTGAATTATTCACCCTTATACCGCTGCGCTGGGTTTTTTCTGGGTGCAAGCCACTTTGAATTTAGTGTGTGCTTGGGTTTTGTCATTTTACGCTACTTTCCGTTTCCCGTAATCTCTATGGTCATAAATCTTGAGAGAGGTTTCATTGGTTTCCTCTCCATGAACTTTATTCTTGCGAGAAAGAAAAATCGTGTTTGTAACAGAGTTGTTGCGCGTTTTTTCCCCAATGCAAATAGTTCACACACATACTACGCAGTTTTATTTGCAGGTTCATCTAACGACGCGAAAATGTTATTGTCTTTTAATGTAGCATTAGGTTATAATTAGTGTACGCTTGCTCTCCTTTCATTTACACTTGTAAATATTTGACTGTCTTATCTTGTAGTAACTGAATATCTGAATATGCCTTGTTTTACCCACGTGTTTGCGTGTGCTACTTTCTTATTTTATAAGCATTGCTTGGATTTATTGTGCGCATTAAAATTTCTAATCGTAATTTTTTACATGAGTATTTGTTTTGTTTTGTAGTTGCTGTCTTCGATGAAAGCGGACGGTTCAATGCACGTACCCTTCACAAATGGACAAGCTGCAGGAGTGTGAAGATTTATTTACAACGAGAAATTCAAAATCCTAATTTGAATCGAGTGTTGTGTATCTATCTGATACAGCACTAAAATACTACTTACTACAAGCCAACATAATTAAATATTATATAATCTCAAACTGCAAATTCTATACAGAAGCAGATTTTCATACGATTATTGATATCATACCTGTACTAAAATCGAGTATCTCGAAATACAATTGCCAAATCTGATCGAAGCTAAGTAAAGTCTTTCTATCTGTACATAGCTTACTTATACTTAACTACTTACTGAAGTATAAAACCTACAGTCGCGAAAACTGAAACCCTCTAGCTCTAGTACAAGAAAACTCTTTGTTCGTTCGACATAACATAACCTAAAAGTGTTGTTTCTTATATAATCACAACAAAACCAAAACAGTTTCATTTATGTTCAGTTCTTCATTAAAGTAAAAAAACAATATCAGTGAAAATACACGATTATTCTGAAATAAGAACGTAAACAATGTGTAGCAGAATCTAAACATTATCCAAAAAAGATACTCAAAATCAATTAGTAAAATTGACGGATAAAAACCTTAATTGTTTAAAAAAACTCATCAAGCAACTAAACGGAGAGGAAGAAGAATGACAGAAATTGAAAAGAATGACTTGCCAAAAAGAAGGAGAGAAACGTGTAAAAAAGGCTTGGCTCTGGTGAAAGTGGTGAAAGCAAGGAAGAAAGAAAGAAAGTGGTGGCGTGACTAGAATTGGCATGCAGTCAAACATAAAACATAACCGTATGAATTAAGTGGAAGTGTTGATTGATCCAAGTGCTACTAATGGTCATAACCATAATGAGTGAAATGTAGTGGCGTGTTACACAACTTATACTATATAGAAGCCAACAAAAGTAAGCGAAGGCAATTTTAAGCTTGGCTAAGTAACACCACCCAAAAACAACACAGAGAACTCCGAGAGAGAGTTGCTGGCTGTAATATTCAAAGTACTCCGTATATAAAATAACCCATGGCTATGAAAACAATAAATGTTATATAGGAAAAGGTATGTTGGAGTTATCAGGAACAAAAGACAAGGTAATTAGTAATTAGCTCTGATAAGGGCAGTGGAAGTTAAACTTAAGTGAAGGGCCAGTTCCTGGATAGCTTAATGAGACACGCGAGAATCATAATCAATCCCATGATGTGACCACTCCTCTTTCAGTCTGATAACCTAATCTTACGTAACACTCTCTCGCATTACTCCACTAATGCTCCACTCTGTGCTCCAACTACTTACGTAAGTAAACAAAGCACACAGAGCCTATGAGAGAGAAAGAACACACAACACAGCAATGACTCCAGTTCGATTCACTGTTTTGGTGCTTGGAACAGCAATTACGAAAAACCAAGCTCACCATAGCCGCACAATTACACTTTACTTACCTAAGCCGGTCTGACGCTCTGGTCTTTACAGCCCGATGCAGTAGTGACGTTAACTTATGTCAATGGGCTTTCCTCTCTTCAAATCCAACTGCTGCTGCTACTGCCACTACTTTTACTACTCTCTTCTTCCTCTCCTCCGGAACACTAACTACTATACTACACTTATATGTCGTGTACTTTTCTCTGTTTGTAATTTAGTCTTGCACGAAGCAAAAACACCATTATTAGCACCATTATGCTTTGCAATCGACACTCGTCCTTGTACTTTCACACAGAGGTTCAGTTCCGGCCTGTGCTAATAATATTTACACATAATTCTCAATACACCATTCTATGTTACATTACACATTCTTCTATATTACTACTACTACTAGTGTTTTACCTCATCTATAGTACTATAGGAGGAAGCCAAGGTAAACCCTACTTTCCTTTTTGTGTATCGATCCTTTCGGAAAACTACAGGGAAAATTGGTTTAACTGCCCAGAGTTGATTTCACTAAATTGCTAACGGCTTGATCAACTTTGCTTTCAAGTTCTCTGTCTAATGCTCCAAGGTATGATTGGATTTGTTGAAACTACTAACATATATTATTGCTATTATGGCCGATTACATTAGCCAGATAATTTCCACAAGGTTTTTAGTAGTATAGGTACTACTACAACTACAACACGTGGATTCAATTTTCATTTGTAATTACTGAGCAGGGTATAGATTACATTATACAGTATGCACTCTACTGAACACATTTCAATATAAATTAATACGGATTTGTTAACTTTATTAGGTTTCAAACGCGTTGGAATAATCATTTTCGTTTTAATTAAACATGATCTACTTTTATGATAACTACCAGAGAGGGTTTACATGATTTATGATTGCTACCTGTATACCACTGTACCCCGGCCATATTATATGAAATTATTGTAAGATATTTATTATGGATAAAGTCACGTTTAATGTTTAACGGCAGGATCTTTGCATGAGGGGAAATTGTGCGTGTGAGTGAGAATTGAGAAATGTTGACAATGTTGAGACTAGTCAGTCATATTATGGGTAGTAGATACATGTAAGATTTTCAATAATTGTTTCTTATCGTTACTATTATCAAAATGATTACTTATTGTGTAAGGGAATATTATTTACCTTAGGTAAACTATTCGTCGAAAGTTGTTAATTAACGTTGAATACAAGAAGAAGAAGAAACCGATGAAAGTTTCGGAAGACAGAGTACCCTCTAGTACCGTTTCTTTATGGAAAAGTTCAGTTTCCAAAAGAAAATTCTGTACTTATGAATCTGTATAAAATGCTATTAGTTTTGCAGATAAAATCTTTTACTAGTTTAAGGGTTTGTATATATATTGTAGGAATGTATGTATATATAAATACCGTATGCACACAGGATGTGTACACACTGTGTTTCTATACATAATTTATCAATGTTCCTTTTAAATGTGGTTACACAATACAAATGACGGATTAAGTACTATATAAAGTATATAGAGCAATACTCGACTACAAAGCTTTACTTGACAATCGCTTGGAAACCTGTATGTAGATTGTACGCATAGAGAGATGAATGAAGTTTGTAAATACGTCTATGTAAATTAAATGTCAATCCTTTATCTTTATTTACGAAGGTGGTTAGTGCACATCTAATTATCGCTGTAAATGATTAATGAAGCAAAGTAAGTCTACACACATACCCTCTCTCATGATAAACTATACGGGAACAACATACTAGTAGGGATTTATTGATCACACAGAAAGTGAGTAATATGATACTGTCAGTATATTACTGCATGTGTTATATTATCTATTTCATTATCAACTACTTATTTTAGTCTGTGTGTAGTTTAAGTACTATAGAAGCAGCTATACCTCCTAGTAGAATTGTTTACTGGGACACAGGGGCAGGGAAGAATGAATGCGCATAAAAATTATACATAAGATATTACATAAGATATATTATTATTATTATTATTATTACTAGCACTATAGGCACACTATACCTATATATGTATATAAAAATAAACTATTATACTAATAATTATACATTAGCCTTGAATGGCCAAAATATGTCTACCGAATGTATTATCTCATTGTACATAGCAATTCTATATAAGAATATCTACGCCTATATGCACTCTTGCATTAAAATTACAACACAGTTTGTAAATAAATGTAGCAAGAAGCATAAGATTGCATATAAGAGTGAATGATTCTATTGTAATTTACTACACACAGTTTTAATCTTTAGTAAAAAATAAAATTTATGCATAACACGTATAAGTAAATATTTCGGGAGCTTTAATCAGAAACCTTTTGTGTTATAAGAGTATAGTCAAAATAAATTACTACTAAAATATGTGTAATACTTCCTACTATACTATATCATCACTCTTCTATAATGAATGACACTACTCGAGGGCGAATGTCAACTCACAGCCGTGTGTCACCGCGAAATAATTCCTCAATATAAATAAATGAAATGTATAAGCTAGCGCAATATTTGTAAACAAATCTTTCCCGGAGCGAATACTGTCGTGAGAGTGTTAGTGTCGTTTCGTCAAGTGAAAGTTGGTGTGACGTGTGGTTCTGGTGTGCAATGACCCGAATTATAGTGGTCCCATCGCAAAGTTTATGTGTGAAGTGGAATGTGAATTAATTTAGCAGATTGATTATCTACTTATTGTACATGACGTGCATAAAACGACGCTTTATCTCTTGATGTAACTTTCGTGTAAATATTAATGGATTTTCTGTACACTCTTCTATTTGGGTATTGTCTGTAGCTTTAGAGAAATATGGATTTACCTGTTTTGAATATAGTCTCATATGAATATTGTGGCGTAGCCGCAATGCTTTGTTTCAGTTGGCAATGTTTTATTCTCTCTGTTTTCTTTGATGTGTGGATGTAGAAGTATATGTAGCGGGTAGAATTCCGTCATTGTTGTTTGTAGCCAAATATTTGTACACCATTAATTTCTAGGCAATGACGATGGGTACATTATAGTACGGATTTTATTTAACGTGTATTAAACAGGTATAATGTATAATAGTACTGTAGACATAGATTACTATTAAATTAAACAGTCAATAGGCAATTGTTAGTACTGTGGATGCATAGCACAGTCAATTGTTATCTGTGTATACATAAAATAAAGTAGATCATATAGAAATTAGTTACGTTGTACGTATTGTACTTCTACATGAGTAGGCTTTGTAGAATTAATGATGTATCCGAATCCTATTACTTTATGAGTAAGTACTCGATGTAGATAGCGTTGAATAATAATAAGAAAATTGAAATGATTACTACAATTCTTGGAGCATGAGATTTATTTGTCATAGACATGGAATTATTGCCTTATCATATCTTTTTGGCTACTCTAACGCATATACACTTTACAGATATTATTTTCAACTCTTCATTTCTGAGTATTGCACTAATGGCGAGTTTTGGATGAAATCTGGCAGAAGCAATTGACATTAAATAAGCGAAGCGTGCAGTCTGTTTCAAATTTATTTACCATAGAATCAACCATGAAAGATTGTAAGCACTCCACGTTGGAATACCACTGCAAGTCGAAGTACCCACCGAAGTCATACAAATACCGGCATTTATAGGTCGGGTGTATAGGAGTGAGTATTCCAAAACAGAATAGGTATCTCATGTTTTTGCATATCAAATCACGTTTATAGACTGTACTGTGTATAAACGTGATGTATATCACATTGCATAAAATTTCCATTACAACATTTTCATCACATGATGATTACCTAAATTTCCCGTGTACTTACTCACTCAGCATGTAAAATTTGTTCAACAGGCACCTCAACATAATGGAAATCCCATGAAGGAAAGAGTGCAAACAAAAGACAAATATTATCGCATATTTTACATAATATGTAGGTAGAATGCTTTCTCCAGGTGGACGTCTCACTTTATTCCACCACTTTTTCTCATTCTACTGTAAATATGAAATACCAGGAAAGTTCCAAGTTTCTGAAATTACTGTAATATGTAAAATTGTTCAAAAATCATTTTCCTTCGGATTGTTATGTTAATAATATCGGCATAATGAGTCTATAATTTGTTTACGGCACAAAAATGGTTTACTATTTATACTATTTACATTGGATTCAACTTACCTATTAAATATGTTGCAATAAACATTATTGATATCGTCATCAATTTAAATGAATAGACTTAAAAAGTACCAGTTACTGAAAGATGTTCATTTTATATCATTACCTTGCTGTGTCAACTTAATTTGAAAGTCAGGGATGCAGTTTGAAATTGAAGGTTCGCATATTATTTACTTGAATCTTATACGTATACTTTGTTCTAAATTTTATCGTTCATTAAAAAGTTGAAAAGGTACTATAATACTTTATGCATCCGTAATCCATATACCTCTGCCCTAATCAAAACTGCAGTGCATTTACACTTATACTATATAGTCATGCAGAAATTGAACAAGAATGAAGAAGTAGAGTGTGAGACGAGGTGACATTTACATGTAGCAAGTCATTGATGACACTAGTTCTAGATTTTTCTAGAGGCATCTCTGGTAAATCCAATTTCCTTGCAACATGAAAAGGAAACCAAAGTTAGCTTTACATAGCTAACTTAACTGTTGGCAAATTAGCTTAGTTAAGTTTGTTCTCCAGTAACTTTACGTCTCAACTTTACTATCAAACCCTAAACCAAACTTGCGGAAGAGACTACCACAAAACCAAGATGTGCAGCAAAAGATTTCAACTCAACCTGTAGCAAACATTTTTTTTTATTCTCTTCACAAATTCTTTTCTTGTGAAAACTTTAAATCGAATTAATTTGTTCCTCTAAACAAACTGTTTGAATTTTGTATCAGCTGTATGCGAAATATTTATGTACAAACCTAACTGTTATTTTCATAAAATTTTATTGAAGTATGCCCAGGCTTATTTATAAATAGAGTTCCTTTATATTTTTAATTGAAATTATGAAATTGCAACAGCTTATTAGTATAATATTTGCACTGTGTGTCAGACAATTTTTTAGTAAACAAAGTGGCTAAAGAACTTTCTCGAGTTGCACATCTGCAAGTCTGGCTGGTATGCATGCAGACTGCATGAACGGAAAGGAGGGGAAGCTGAGGAAAGATGGAGAATAAAAGTTATTTTGATTCTTGTTATCATCAGAGATTGAGTGCCTTGCATGGTAAGAACTATATGTAGAAAAGTAAAACGAAAATCTATGAAGAGGTTCCGTTGAGAAAGTCTTGTCTAGTCTTTTCTTTACTTAGAGAAAGCAGAATTCTAATGCAAATCTTAAATCTTACTTAGAACACATCCCGAAATATTCGGCTTCGTGACTTGAGAGTTTTGCTGACTGACTGACTATTGACTGACGGAGCCAGGCGTCTTGTCTGCTGTTGACTGCAATATGAATCACTGAATGATATGAAAGTCACTACAAAGCAAACTGAATTCTGAAAACGAACAAAAGAAAAAGTTTCTTTTCATTTCTCTCTTTCTACCAACTGCTATTCTATTAGCATCACCTATTGTGCGAGCTATACCTCTATCTTCTTTCTTTAAATGCCTCCCATCCAACTATTCTGCACTCTCCTCATTCTTCTCAATACAAATGTCATATGATTCAAACTCTTCAATTCAGCTGAATTTCTTGTAGTGAAGATATGAGTATCGCTTTCATTGTTCCTTCAGCAGCGCTATATAATTTAAGATATTTTATCTCAATCATTTTTAAAAATCTCACACAAAACAAAAAATCAAAATCCCTTTCATCAATCTACCGACATTTTTCTCATATACTCTTACCTACTTTTACAATATCAGAGAAACTGTTAAATGGTAACAATAAATACAATTCATAGATTTTTAAAAAATATTCACAGATTCATTGAACATTCAATACAACGTGAATATGTATAGGTAGGTAAAATTTATACACGTTCACATTTATTTGTGTGTACAATATGCGTGAAATGTAATAAAAGAAATACCTTTATAACATGCCTAGCCTATGACAAAGACAAAACTCTACATGCTTTTTACTATGAGGAAACTTCAACTGAGTAATCTGAATACATAGTGGCAATAATAATTTTTGTTCCCTATTTAAAATTGACACGACTTTGTAATACCATTTTCAGGGAATAAAAAAATTGTGATAGTTTTATTAAAAATTTGGAATGAAATAATATGGTAGTTTACCATAAAAGTACCTCTAGCTACCGTTTAGGACATAATGCCTACAATAAGTCCTCTAATGAAGATTCTAGGTTCTTTTATTATTTACTTTTAGCCTAAACAGTAATTTACAATCTAAATAATAAACAATTAATTGTTTTAACATTAATCATTAACATGCAAGCCCCTATTATAAAATAGTGACCATGAGTTATGTACGGTCGCATTTATGTGTTTTCCAATAATGCAACAACTGGAATTTTTTCTTTTAATAAAGTTGTTTTCCTTAAGTGAATATCTGTGCATTTGGTCGAAACATAGGGAAGTTTAAAAACTATTTGCCAAGTGAAGGAATTACTTGCGTCCATCACAGAGCATACTTATATGCAATAGTTTGTGTCTCTCTGTGTGTGTGTGGCTACAGAAGAAAACTATGAAAGAAAAACTTGTCTGGAGAAAGTGTTGGTGAGAGTGAAAGTCAAAAGTTCATTCTACTTGAAATACTCGAACTTTCTTTAGGCTTTCATCCCACTACTACCACACTACTGGATGCATCCAACAGAGTCTAGCAATCTTCCCTGTGTGTCTGGAGTCTGTAGAAAGTGAGAAGTGAACGGTTATGTTGAACATTAGAAGTTGATGGGGAATGGGCACACATACTGAAATGGAATAATAGCATCACCAGGAGTATTTTGGCCTGGGTTGTTGGTGAGATGGGATATTCTACATTTACCACACACACACATGCCATCATCCCATGTCCCGTGTATGTGAAAATAGCAACATTACACCACATCATCCTTTCCCATGCTACAGTAATACATAATAATGCTATGAAACACGTATGCCTTGCGATAACTTAACACAGCTACGTGTACTTTCACATTATACGTGGATTGGATATACCGATGGATGAAATACCCAGAAGATCATAATAATATTATGTAATTCGTCTGCCACTAGTATAGTACTGCCTGGTATAGAGTATATAATAATAACAGGGGCAGATTTACCCAAGACCAGTCAGACAGTAACACTACGGCTGCTTTTCTATAATGCAATGCTTTTACTTTTACAGGGTGTCTGTGGAATGGAAGTGTGATATTCCTATATAATTGTATGGAACAGGTTTGTGGTAGTGTGTATAAGGGTATAGTATTATATGGGAGGCAGTAAACAGAGTATAATAATATTACAGCCCATTACATACACAATGAGTGAGATACAAACATTACGTCACATCATAGTGGGACTTTCTCCGAGCAATTTCATCAGAAAATGGTTTTGTTGACGATGATAGTGTTCCTTGTGTGTGTGTTTGTATAAAGACGGAGTCTTTGGCCTGGAAAACGCTGAAACATAATTCCCAATAAGTAATATTATTATTATGGGCGGAAAGCAGTAACGGGGGAAGAAGATGTGATGCGATAGCATATTATTATGTCATAGTAGCTTTTCGTGGAATCTCATTTGAACTTTCTTCTATTCTACACCTATACTAACTATAAGTAAGTATCTGGTATAATATAAGAAGAGGAAACTCGTTGGCAAAGTCAAGTCCCGGCTGCTGTGTGGTATTTAACAGACTGGAACCATCCTGGACAGTTATTATATTTTAGGGAGTATTTGTATTGTGCTTGTAGGAGAGTACGGCAGATACTTAGTATTAGTTCTCTCGAGAGCTAATAATAATCTGGAGAAGGAAAGATGGACAATGGAACTACTACACGAGAATTAACAATAACGGCTCTTATAATAAGTGGTGGGTTATATAGGAGGGTATTTACCAGACACTTTTTTGTACTCAGCTTATGAAAGGATAACATTTTTACGGTGTTCGTTTCCTCGATACCTACGAAAAACCTTGGCTTTGGCTGAATCCTCGTTTCAAGGGAATCATAATTTGGGAAACCAACTTTTGTGTGTTGCTTATTTGCTCATCAAATTTTGATTGCGGATCCGGATGTTCATTCTTTGATGAACATCAAGGTTCCGAACCTGAATCGGCTACAGATTAAGTTTTCCGGTTCTTTCAACTGTATGTTAGAAGGTATTTACACAGGATACACTATACGGAAAGTTGCTGTTCTTCACAAAACAGATACTGTGCCGAATAAGCTAACGGCTACATGGAACCGAATAGTGAAATTAAATTAGTATCAAATATATCTCAGGAAGGTACTTACTGTATTGCGAATCACGAATGATTATCTCTGTCACTTGTACATCGTAAGCACAAAACCACATTTTCTTAATATAATTTCATGGAGTGGTACATTAAAGATACATTTTTTAAAACTTGGATTCGTTGTGGATTTTGTAGAATTACATTACATAAAATACTATCAACGAATTTTCGGATTTGCTTGCTACACAAATTTTTTCAGTGTAAAAATCGTATATCAACTCTGGCCTAACAGGTAATCCAATAGCAATCATTCTTAGCATCATTTCAGAAAAAAATTTGTGCGATGATTTTAAAGAAAAAATATAGAAATGCTGAATGTCTAGACTAACAAAAACGAATATGAAAATGTTACGAGGAGACAGGAAGGACTTGGAGTGACGAGTTCAGTGGAACGAGAAGCTATTTGCATTCAAAATGGAAATTCGACAAATAACGAAGCGACCCAGAAGAGAAATGGACATTAGTACCACGAGAGACTGTTTGTAATAATATGGAAAAAAGAATAGAAAAAGTGAAAACTGGAGCTGGTATAGTAAGTAGGGAAGTTGAGTGCACCGGGGAAATGTCTCAATGGTCATCAGCATTGGGATGTTGAATTGAAAAAGCGAAGAAATCGAATAGGTATACACGTCCACATCAACAACGGTCCGCTTGCCTCTCTTCCGGTGAAAAGTCAAGGATGGAAAAGTATTTCTATTGTAAGTACCTTACATAAAGATCCAGAGAACAAAAGACATGCCATTACATAACAAAAGTTAAGGTGAACTGAAGACAGAAAGAGAAAACGTCTATTGTACACTGGATGGTATTATTGCACCGAATTTCATCGAATGGAATTGCAACGGGAGACAAATTTATGTGCAGTGTCCACCAATATGTTCTCTTTGGTCAGCAGGTATTCATTTATGGCATATTACTATCACTCACTACACATCTGGTCCTCATACAAAGATCAATCCAACATCCACACAAAAATGAAAAGCGGAGTAAAAGGAATTATTATAATGCTATTCCATTCCGGGAGAAAGCAAGAAGAAAGAAAAAGAAATGTCAAGTCAGCTGAAGAAAGTCGTATCAGAAAAATATTTTATAGATCTTCTCATTTTGTTATGTAATGTTATTATTATATTTATAGATATACCATAACACGACTTTTACAAAACTGATATGTTGCGTCTCATGCGTCGTATGGACTGTGGACTATTATCTAAAAAAGTCACATTATGAGAAAATCTTGTATCATAAAAATACCTTTTACCTCTGAAATTCTTCTTTTCTCCACCAGCCATTATTCGTCAAAACGGATAATGTTCCTTCCCTCTCAAGAATAATAGAATTGCCTCGTGCCTCCATTTCTCCCACACAGTCCGGGGAAAGTACCCGCTACATATTCTCTTTTATGTAGCATGATTCTCAAATTCTACATAGAAACAGTACCAAAACCATGTAGTCTCCAGTAGTCCAGTTACCTATGCATTACTTGTATGTGTATATTGTGTCTGTATATGTAATACATTGTCACAGAATAAAATAAACTTTATTTCCGCCGTAGAGAAGTCAATGATCCTATAAATTTCACTTGGAATGATGACAGTTTCGAGTACACTTACGTCAAAAACAATCTATCTTTATCCATGATCTTTAGAAATAATCAATAACAACTTACATTACATTTGTAATTGGGAACGGATAAATATAAACAGTAAATTTTATCCACCATCTTTAGAAATTTAATCACATTACATTTGTAATCGGGAACGGATAAAAATAAACAGTAACTTTTATCCATCATCTTTAGAAATTTAATCACATTACATTTGTAATTGGGAACGGGTAAAAATAAGCAGGGAAAAACATGCAACCCACGTCAGGATATTCGATCACATCTCTTGAACCAAATTGGAGATTCCAAGAATAAGGTTTCTCCTTGAAGTAATCGTCTATGTACATTATTAGTCATAATGATGTTGTTATCCAATTCAATCGCATTGAATAACATAAATACATAAATAGTTCAACTAATTTGCATATTACATCCTTTGAAATTTAGAACGAGCATGCAGACATTCATATACATAGCAAATCTGAGAAAATCCTTTGAAGTATGTTATTTCGCTAGATTTGTTTATTCCTTTAAAGATCTAACAATGTAATTATTATTGGTTTACGTAAGTATTCACCCACACAAACCACTTACTTAGAATTCATGGGAGAATGCTGTGAGTGAGTGGTCTATTTACGTGCATTAGATGGAATACTCACAGTCTAGCCAGTAGATTTGGACAAAGAGTGTTTAAGTGAGCTCAAATCGACTGCGAAAGTAAGCAAGAAGAATAAAGAGATAGAAAGAGAGTGGATCTCTTGTCACATGTTTTGTACTCTGCTCAAGTACGTGTGTGTTTCGTAAAGTAAACGTGAGATTCTCCGGCATGTTCGCCACATTCATTTCGCTCTCTCTCTCTGAGTGTTCGGAGTATTGGTCCAGTTGGGTTCATTTCATTCTATATGTCATTTTAAAGCTCTCATTAGTATGCACAGCACGAACTGAAACAGGGACAAACATCCTATTTCGATGTAATCAACCGAAACGACACGCAAGCTAAACGATTGTTTTCCGGCCACCACCACCACCACCACACTGAAACTGTACCTATATACTCCCGTGTGTTGTGTGTGGTAATACAACTCGTCCAGTCCCGTGAGTTTACAACTTGAGTATGGTAATGGTTAGTCAATTTCATTCTTCGTCGCCCTAAAACCGTCATTCAAGCTTAAAATCACACTACTACACTTTACTTAACTGTAATAATCTACAAACACAATATATCGCACACTAAATATGCTTTTACACTCAAATTAATGAAAAACTTAACATGTCATATAATACCACATAATCATACACATGCATATTCCTCGGCTACTTAGCGTGTGATCTAATACAACATTAACATTCTAGCAGAACATGCAACGCACGTTGTAAATATACCACTTGCAAGGTTATGCGTAAAATATGGCATAAAACACGTGTAAGTGTTAGCTGTGTGAATTCTATAGAGGTTATGTATATTATGCACATATACATTTTCACTTGTACACTTCTATTATGATTTCCTTGATGTTTTTACAAACTGTCTTCTTTGTTAAGAAATGTTAAGAAATTTTTAGCTTGGTCACTTTGCACTTGTGTACGCGGGATATAAGGTATGAGGTGTAACGGCGTAAGGTGTATATATAAAGACAAGGAAATTGCTGTCTGTCAACTTCACTCGTGTCGTGTCGTGTTCAATTCAATTCTCATGTACTTGTTTGGTTGTTGGAAAAGAGTAGTGTGTGAGATATCCATTTTTGTTGGGTTTCTTTTGAATGAAATGACTCGGACGATACAGAATGATATATTTTAGTGGGGGAAGGAGAAAGTGAACACATCCGTATCATGCTATTTCTAATACCACTACTACAGCTACTTTACTCCGCGAGTAAAACCTCTTGAAAGCTTTCCGGTATCGTAAGCGGAGAAGACTACAATACACCTACCACACTGTTTTTAGATATTAGGAGTCTGGCAAGTCCATCCGGTTGCAGCCAACAGGGAACAGTTCCACTTTCTCATTTGACATCATTCTTTCATGCTATGGTCGACGATGACCTTTGCCTTTCCGGAGAAACTTTTTCTATTCCTGCCTGTACTACTATTTTAAGGAAGCACCTAGAATAAAGTATTGACTCTGTGTGTGTGAACCTGTCGTGTGACTTGTAAAATTACACACAGATCTAAAGATCTAAAGACAAAAGCAAGGAAGGGAACTTATCCTATTTCCTCCAATGCTAAAATAAACATGTGGCATCGATTATTTAACGTGGTGTAGCTAAAGTCATTTGGTCTTCTTACTTAATTTCTATGCCCAAGCTGTCTGTGGCTTCAACTTAGCTTTGCCTACTATATAAGAAATTGAAAACTTTTTTTCCTGTAGTACCTATACCTTCAGTTTATCAAACAATTTTTTACTTTTCACATTAATTAAGAAAAATATTACATGTTATGTTACGCGATAATGTTCAGAGTGATTGCTGGGAATAAGAAATGAATCATAGTTCCCAAGTAGAATATCAGAAAGCTTTAACCGACAGCGTGATTGAAGTTTTCGTTCATTTTGTATTAATAAGTTGGGAGAGTGTGTGTATTGTAGTCGTGAAAGCTGTGATTGGGATGGGAACATTTGTGTCAATGCGAAATGACAATGACATAGGTTTCTGTGGTAAATGAGACACTGAGTGATCCGACGACCGCAGTTCAGTGTGTACACAACTGCAGGGAACACATCGGATCATTACTTTTCATATCACGGGCAAGACATTACATAGTAATACTGTTGGAACAGAAGTGTACTGTGTTGTGGTGGGTAATAGGATTTTCGGGTCTTGTAATAAAATTAGATGTTCGTCATAGTCATTGGATTGTCATACTGAAGAAGGAAAGTGACTGCGGTCTTGTAGTTATTAATGAGACGATAATCGTTATCCTGCTGTTGTATACCGCGGGTAACTTTTAGTACATTGACATTTTCTTAGGCTGTATTATCTCAATGTATATTGCATGATAAATAAGACTGGATTTTTGAGTATTCCATGTAGAAATAGAGTAGAGTGTGTAACAACAAGAGAGAAACATGAAAGCCAGATGTTGACAAAAAACCTGAGTAGATAGAATCAAATGAGGTGACTGAGTAAACTGCGTAAAGACACAGAATGCAAGACGCTGCGTATTTTATTACTTTATTGTGTTGGAGAAGTCCCCAGTGACATTTTGGGATTCCAGTTTGCAGTTATTGTATAGTTATATGGGCAACAACCATAATAGCTTTCCCTCTATCGTGAATATATACTTTGTGTTTCTATTACAGCCAGAGGTTTTCACATTTCACCCTGTCTGTTTGTATTTATGGAATTCATTCAGTTTTCTCGCAGTCAGTCAAGTTACTCTTTGCCTTGCACACATAGAACCACATTTTATTTGTAGTAGCGGAACAAATACAACTTTGGAAAGGGAATTTTAAGGTGGAGGTGGAAGGAAATGTGCTTCTTCTATAATAATCTGTGTTCTGCCTTAGTGGTGGTGCTGGAACATGATGGTAGTAGAGGAGTGGTGGATGTTGCCGATAATGATGATAGTGTGATGCGGGTAGTCTGAGGAGGAAAATCTCATATTTTGGACTTTGTTGAACAACTACCGTGCAGGGCAGACGGGGAAAGTTAACTAGGTACTTACATTCGTAGAATGTTTGCCCTGAGTTGAGTTGCTTCCAGTTTCCACTTACGTTTCCCATTGGTATTCAACCAACGTGTTCACAAAGCGAAAAATATCCAACATTCTCTGTACAGGGAGCCGAGTCGAAGTGTGTAACGATAACTCCCTCAGAGACTAGCCTTTTCTTTTCACTGACTTTTTTCTTTTACTTCTTCACTCGCCATTCCAAGTCTTTTCGTTGTGTCCTTAATTCCACTTTTTATTTTCAGTTTTTATCTCCAATGGACTTTGCTCACTTGCCATGTATAAAAAACATAAAGTTTCACAGAGAGAGCAAGCTTGTTTATATTACCAGATACACAAACGTTTTTATTAATAATAACATTAACAAACGAATGCAGTGAAGTCATGGTTGACCTTTGTTTTTCATCAAATCTGATATGATTTCATTACTTTTGTAAGTCGCAATTAGTTTTTCTTCCACTGTTGAAAGAAATGTTGCAATCATTTCTTTCAAACAACAATAGAAACAGAAATTTTAATTTATTTTACTGATTTGGACCCTTAGGCTGCCCTCAGGAGTATAACTACAAATATTATTCAACAGTATCCATATATACGATAAGATAATAAAATATCATATCATTGTTCATAAACCGTTTACGAAAGGGAATGAAAACAAGAAAGGTATGAACTCACAAGGGAAATTCATTTCCTACTGATTTCCCATTATGCAATATGTGGCTAATCTTAGAGCTATGTTACCTATTTAGAGTACCAAATATAATTATTACTTTATTATTGTAAATTAGATCTGCTGTAGACTCTACTGATGTATTAGGAAGATAAGTTTAAATGAATATCTCGTATCGAAATTAAAGGACACGTTAACAGTGAAGTGTTAGAAAAATATATAGAAGTGAGTAACTCGCTATGGAAAAGCAGGTATATACTTATTCGAAAATCCACTTACGATTTTATGATTGATGTTATTTTAGTTGATAGCAAATATACTCTCAAAACAACCGAAGTTCTATAGGTACTTACACTTTTGATTTGATACCTAAGTACCTAACAGTTTAGTTTAAATCCCTCTTCTGTCGATTTCAAGTTGGAGTTTTGTCCAAAAAGAATTTATATTCAAGGAATCAAAGCTTTCAAGTGATTTATTTCAATTTATGACGGAAATACTAACTGTAAACTTTCTTTTTACTTTCATGTTACTTACTTTCGTATAGGATTCCTCCAAACATTATGTACTCCCTCGTAAACACACTCAAGGCGTCTTTTCTTCATGAAATCGCCCTTGTTTATTTTCAAACATGTACTAGTACTATACATATAGGGCAAAACGTAATCTCAACAGAAAAGGATTCTATTACAAAAGTTGCGTATGAAGAATAAGCTGAGAGTGTAACCATAATAATATGACTAATGCAATTGGGTAGGAAAATATATTTTACGAATAAATTATTCGAGACAAGATGATAGAGCAAATAAACAAAATGTTCGGGTGCGAGTGGATGGATCCCTAACAGAAAATTTGTGCAAGGGTAAAGAGAAGAAGAAAAGGTGTCTATAGATACTTTTCATTTCCTTCCAAATCGAATGGAACAGAAATAACAGAATACTTCGCCTTGCCCTTCAGAGACTCTTTAAAGATGCATTCTTCTTCCTTATTCCCTGCTTCAATGTCAGTCGCAGTTTGAATCATTCCTTGGAGTTCAACACCAAGGCCAGAGATCGTCCTGACTTTTGTACTTTCCTCTCTCGATCTGTACCAACACTTCTAACATTACCAGAAGTTCTTCCCCTGTTCTTTTCACTCTTCCATTCCATTCCCATTAAAGTTCTCTCAATATGTACCACTAGTGAAAAATACGCAACGTGTGAACAGAGAATATTAGGAATTTATAAAAAATGTGCTAAAAATATCTGTTATACACTGAATCCTTTATGCTAGGTAGAAAATAGCGTATTATAAGTACCTGGAGGGTGAAAATTGTGTTTTACAAGTAATCATGGAGGCATATCCCCGATGTAGAATGTAGATAATGCATGTAATCGTCACGGAGTAATATAGAGAGTCGTTTATTTCCATTGAGTCTCAATTTACAATCCAGAGAAAGATAACCGGTAAGATGCTCATAGGATTTTCTCGAAATGGCTTTGTGATTTAAATGTTCATAGGAGAATATTGATTCGATACTTTATCTTTAGTTACCTGTGAATGCCAAAATTGTGACAGAGCAAAATCCCAGCATGAAAGTAATATCCTAATAGCTCAGTGGAACACTAAACTCAAAGTATGAAATAAAAATGAAAGTTTTACGAAGCGTAACGAATTCAACCTAAAAGGAATCGTACTCTTAATGCGTCTTTCCCCTTAAAGATAAAATTGATGGGCACAGAACTGAATTTTTCAGGACGGGCCGGTGGTGAGATTGAGATTGTATATTTGTACTTTTCTTTACCTAACCGGTCGAATGTTCTAATGACCCTGAGGCTCGTTGGATCAAAGAAGCAGCAAACAAAAATCAATCTGAGAAAAACTTGTTTCAATTCCAACCCAATGGTTTGCCATCACAACTTTTAACTCGGTCAAAGAAAATTTTGCCCACGTATGCACTTTACGGCTGTTAACTCGTAAGTTTGTTTTTCTTTAACTGTCTTCAGCTTCGCCACATCAAAGTCTAAAACATTTCGCATTTTATGACGAACTATTTCCAACCCACGCATATGGTGAAAGTACAAAATAAAATCATTTTACGATACTTTCTCCGTTGTTTTCATGCAAGTCCAGGACCGATCGGGCGTATCAAGCTCGACATCTTAAGCTGACTACCACACACACACACAAATACATACACGGCACTCACACGTACACAAATTACATGTGTAAGAATATTTCCACGGAAGTGCTTTAATGGCAGGCTGCAAAAGCTGTATAAAAATTTCGTGGCTTTTTGCACGTAATATTTTTGGCAACTTTACTACAAAAACACATTTATCTATATGGCCATGTCGTGTCATTTCGTTTTGTGTGGTATGAGCTATGGACATTTAAAATCAGTCAGCCAGCACAACACCAACATAAAATTCAATCGCTCTCCTGCTGCGATTTTTGATTGTGATTGCATTCTTAGACCGTACATGCTTAATAAAACAGGAGGTGCTATTTCATCCTTGCTCAGGGAGAGACGTAGAGAGAGTAGAGACTGAAAGAAAGTGATTCCTAATGTAAAAGTGTTCAGAACCATGTCTTTTAACCAATAATGAGTGTAACGGTAATAAAGGATTATACATGGGTAACATTAATTACCTGTAGTACCAATAAAAATATTAGAAACAATCTTATGAGTTCGTGAAACAGATGTACCTATAGTTTATTTTCTGCCGGTTTTTCTGGTTATTTTGAGTAAAAATCGACGCAAAGAAGATTTAGTGGGAAACTTACTGATTATTGTTCTAAAGCATTTTTTTAATGATTCTTCTAACACAACTAAATTGAGTACCTAATGCTCATTGTTTGTAATGCTCTCAGAATTAAGCTGTGTAAGTACAGTGCGTTAAAATTGTTAGGATTTTATGCTGTAAATGTGCGATGAAAATGTAATGGGATGTGGTGAGTAGTTAAAGACGATAATGTACTTTTACTGGAGACAGATTTGTCAACAAAATAGTTTATATTGTGGAAACGGAGCAGATTGCAAAGTGAATATATCTGTTTGCTTTACTGTTCCACCATAACAAAATGTAGTTGGGTAGGACACAAATGTCATTAGATACAGCAGCAGCAGTAATACGTGTAATGACAGCATTAAATTCTGAGTTTTATGGTCCCAAATGCTATTTCGTCTTTAAAATGTTGGTTATGAGCACATTACATTGTTCCTAACTACAACTAGCTGTAATTACCTACGTCAATAATATTTAAGTAATACCTACGCTAAGTTGCTTTACCGTTTCTTCCAACACGGTAAAGTAGCAGCAATATAGCTTGGTCTGTTTTAGTTCTTACTGTAAACAAAATTCACAGATTGATATTATGTACACAGAACTTCTAGGAAAATCTATTCCAGTGGGAGCATCATGAATCATGACAGAATCCACTTTTTCAACACATTTTTGCATACTGAAAGTGAAAGGCCCAAACGTTACGTAGAAATAAGTACGTACCGCTGTAGTTGTAATTATTTGTTCAAATATTTCAGCAGTTGTCTGTTTTTAGGATGTTTTGTTAAAATTGCAGTGTAACTACCATGAGATGACTTTCCAGAATAAAGCAGGGACTTTCACTTCCCCAATAAATGAATTTATTAAAATGGGTAAAATAACTTTGTAAGCTGACTAATTA
>JABASD010003286.1:0-20973 GCA_019776165.1 Pogonognathellus flavescens
CAACAATCACTTTTTTTCGCCCTAATTTTTGGTGAGCGCGGGGCCCCTAAAAGCGCGGGGCCCCAGGCGGCTGCCTTACCTGCCTGTTCCTAAGGCCGGCCCTGCGGTTAAGTCAATATGATTCGTTCAAGCAAAAAAAAAATTATACAAATTACTTAAATATTGAAAAGATATGTACCCCTTGAATGTACGTAAATATGCTTTAGTAATTTAATACTTTAATGTGAAGTTGAAGAGTCTACATAATGCAATTCATATTATTTGACAGTTTCAGGATGCAATTTCGATGTAAACCACAGGAAACATTCTGTAGAAATGTTGAGCACATTGTAGGGGAATAATGATGACTAGTTTGACTTTTGCTCTCAAACTGCCGAACGATGTTGTCAAAACAAACTCATCATTCTCAGAAAAAGATAAGAAAGTATGATGGCTTGTATACATTATCGACTAGCACAGCAGCATATCTCCCAACCACATCTTTCAGCGCAGTTTTCTTCCTACAAAGAAAGAACGAGCTCATAAATATATGAAAACTCTCATATAAATAAAATATGATCGTAATAAGAAGAGATAGGTGCTAAGTTAAGAGCTTTTCCTATAGAGCCTTTATATTGCTTTTCCCATATGGAATCTCATAAATGTATGACATGTTTGACAAAAGAATGAAGGAAAGGGTGAAAAAGGATAGCAATAATGTATTTTATTCTTCGACTATGTATTTTATACGCAGTCACTAACCAGATAAGTACACATTATACCATAAAATATACGTCCCTATACAAATACATTATTTTTCAACCACCAGTCAAACCGCAGACACATTTAGGTCTTGTGTGTAAAACGTAAAGGCGTACAAAGTTGTGACAGTACACAGTGTGCGAGTACAAAGGAGAATAAGGAAATAAGAACCTTAGGAAGAAATAATAATGTGAATCCAGCTATTGAGTCTCGTCTAGAGCTACCATTCATAGCCATTAATAAGTGAGGCAGTAAAGAATCAACAGGAGACTTACTTAAATTATATTATTGCCAGGAAGACCGCTCATAAAAGACATGAAGACAACCTACGTTACATTTTCTAATGTGATGTTAGGCTCTTGGTAAGATTTAAGACTGCATTTTAATGTAGGCAAAGGGGTTAAACTTAAAAGCGTAGGCTACATATTAGTGTATGTAGTTATGACAGTAAAACATGGGTGCTATAAGAGAAAATTTAAGGTTTTCAGTTACATCAAAACCCAAAACAGCACTTCAGTGCATTATAGTGTAAAGTAGTGATGTGACTAATGTGATAGAAGAAGCTTCCTAAGTCTCAAGTCTGCAGTTGGCCAAGGTCTCCCTTAATATCAGTATATTATCCGTAGGTGTGTATTATTTTCAACGGGAGAGAGAGAGAGAGACGAATGAGTTGCCCCTATTGAACTACTTCGAACCTGTAAAAAATGGAAGCAGTCTACCGTGTTGTCTTAAGTGTTCTTTGCGGGATGATAATAATAATAATGTAGAATGCTAAGTAATTCCTCAGGATCTTATTTCGACTAAAGGTATTTGTATCTATAATTCTATTACGAACAAGAACTTGATATAGATATGATTCCAGGACATGACAGAATGGAAAATATTTATGAAAACTTCCTTGCGGCATAATGATGTAGTAAATAAATCCTACCGATTTTACGGACTCCATTCTTAAATCGAGCAGAGATAGCCTCTCATTTTTCATCTCCGAACCAAATTTGGTAACCTTTGTACATGAGCTGTGTTCCATCATTCCTTATAAGGAAATGAACTGGATTGGACTCAGCTCAGATCAAGTCCAGCTCGTTTTACTGATTGTAAGTTCCTGTGAGCCGTGCATTACTTTTCACCATATGCCCGCGGTGCAACTCTGATTAGTGTGTATAGTGTCATATAATGTAAGGCGATGTTATTATGTAACAGAGAGTAACAGTATATTAAGGAATCAGATAAGCCTTTTGTGTATTAACTGGAACAACCATAGGGAGTAGGGAGTAAATAAGTTCATCGTGCTTATATATAGTACACCCAGTACCTACGTACTTTATCGTACTGTACGTAAATTGTAATCCGGAATGAAACGAACTGGATTTTATCTTATACTACAACCGTCCTTTCATTTATCACAGCAAAGTTATTGTCTGTTAGCACAACACATCTCTATAAGTAGAGTACGGCTAAAATAATCTGCATCAGACTAGTACCACTACAGACACACAAATATTCAAAGAATGTCGATACTACATTTGATACAGGCTGCACATAGCACACTTACACAGTTAACGAATGTCAATATTGACTCTGCAACTTGTAATGCTAAAATATTTTTAAGGTACTACACTATATCTATCACTTTACTAGCCTGCCCCTACACGATTGCCGTGTCTGTATAGACTTATATGAATACGGCATTTTTTATCTATGGGTATTTGAATTCAAAATCGAAAGCAATTAGTCTGGGGAATAAAATACACTTTATGTAGCAGACCGTTGGAATTAATTACAATCCTTTCTTCCTGTCACATTTCACAAGTCAGTATTGCTTACTAAAACGTTTACGTCGTATGGGTTAGAAACTTTTATGGAATCATTGTGCGCTCAATTCGAGTACCAGTTCTAACCGTTTTGAGTAAGTACATACTGCCTATGCACACTATTATTAAGCTCTCGCACTCTCGTTTAAAAGTAAATGTAATAAATTTTAGTTTAGTTTACTAGCATTTTGCCATGATACAGACAAGGAAACTAGATCTTCTAATTGAGATGAGAGTGTGAGAAGTATGGCTATAGGTATGTGCAGTCTGATTTGTGTGTTTCAGTATATAAAAAAATGTTTTGTCTACTACAGGGAATATAGGTAAACCACAGAGTAACTTGTAAAGGTACGTATATAACAGGTATAGGAGACTGTGTAGCTGTTGTATTATTATTTAGGTATATACGATGTAAGATTACCTTTGTTTGTTTCCAAACACACATTTATCTTATATAAATTAAGTGTATGTATACTTTGGTGTAGTGTAAGGTATAATAATAAGCCTACCTATACAGTTTTACAGTATACACAAACACACACACCATTGCTGCATCCCTTTATCTTTACAGATATCACCCCACTTGTTTCGACAACACTTAAAGTGAGACTTTGGCGATTCTTTTACTTGAGTATTCTTTGGAAAAGTCATGGTGTATTCCATAGTGCCTCTGTGGTGTGCGATGTTAGTAAATAGAGAAAGAGAGACTAAATCTGTAAAATGCTGCATTGCTTTGTATGTATCAGTATAAAGTTGAGAGTCTCCAGGATGGTATACTAGTGTAGAGGTTGTTGTTGTTATGGGTGTGCACATAATTTATAAACTTCAGTTCAATACACAGGGATACGTTTGTGGGTCTTTATAACGATGGTACATTAAATTCTTGTCGTATTCCACTTTATCCCCTGGTTTTCCCTGCATGGTGGCATAACTGTATGGATGAAAACAAATCTGTTACATTAAATTAAGGGAAATGACAAGAAAATTCTGTGTGTAGTGCATTCCAATTCCAAGCATGCAAGCGACAAATAATAAATTTAAATATTTTATGTTGTTTAGTATTGCGTGGGGCCTTTTCTTACTTCTACCTTACTTTGATCATTACAGCATTATCATGGAGTTTTGCCATGTGGACTGTGGAGACCCACACAATAGAAAATACCCGGCGACACTTTATCATAAATTTGTACCAAAATGGCTCTCTTCACAATTCAAATCGAATTAAATAGCCATAATAAAAATAGACATTTCAGAGACATTAATAAACATTAAAAACACTCGTAGCCTTTATGGCTCTTTCTCCTTTTCACTCTCTCTCTCGAGTGTGCCCTGCACTCACTTTCGCTCTCCTCCTGCCTCCGTCTGGGTTATTGTGCTACAATGGTCCAAACATTTTTCTGTGAATAGGTATGCTCCTTCTTTCCCGTTTCAGGAAGCCCTTCCAACATATTTCTAGTCTAATGTAGGCACTTGTTCCGTCCTGAAACGCATCCAGCTGAAGCTACAAATCAAATTCCTTAACCATAAATTCTTTACATACTCTCCCACTGTTTCTGTGTGGCAACAATAAAAGTTCACCAATTTCCTATCTCTGTAGTCGAAACAAATACTAATATTTTTATACACAGCTAGTTATTTTCCGCTAAATTTTTCCAGAAAACAGTTGACACCTTATTTCATTTTTTTGTGGTTATTCTCTCTGAAACATTTGTAGGTTGTTTTTACAGCAGTATATCTTTTCCTAAGTAAATATTAATACTGCAATTACACAACATAAAATTTATACTCACAGTGAGTTAAAGTAGGTGATTAGTATGTGGCAAGCAAAGTTTGATACAAGACTCAACTGTTTGCAACTTGATTCTGTATGACCCCCTGATGTCACATTATGCGTTCTTCGAAATAAAAATCAACAATTAGCGACCGACCCATCTCCACATAGAGCATTGTTAAGAGTCATTAAGAAATGACAAATGTTTACAATTTCCTCAACATTTCTGCTTCTTGAATAACAAAGTTTTCGGGTTTATGTTTATTTCCTGTTCTTGTGGCTTTTAAATTGTGGAACAAGAATATATGTACACTTTGTTTACAATGAATGCGTAATATTATGTACATGTTATTGTTATCGCTGTTTTATGTGTTGAGAATGGAAACAATAGGGTGATCTGTGCTGGGCTACAAAACAAAACTATGCTTGTGTACATTCATGTAGATACAAATAGAAACCTAAAGAATGGTCTTTAGTATAGGAGAGTACTATATTGAAAATGGTTTTAGAATGTAGTGATTAGGTAGGGATGTAAAAATTATTTCTACTCAACCGAAAATTGCTTAGTACACAATGAATAATGCATAAAAGCAATACTCACTACCCACTTGATACTTACATTACAGTGTGAAGTATTTTGAAAATGAATGTATTATTTTCTGTTGTTTGGCTTAACGAATTGAAATGCGACTCGTTAGGCTACGCTTTTCTAGACTTGTACGGTAGGGGTGACACTTGACATCAGATCTACCGCAGATAAGAAGTATCCTTATGTGAAGGTATTTATAAGTAAAAAGTAACGTAATGTTCATTGCTTGTAGTTGTAAAGACAGTTGAAATACACTACAAAGAAAGTGACGCTTGGACTTCTTACAAGAACTAAGTCACTGAAGTCACTACAAGTACCACCCCATGAGATTTCTCTTTGCGGTGTATGCGGAGTCTCTCGAGTAAAATTCCAAACCTTTTGTTGACACTTAAGAAGTAAAATGGGATGAATTCAGGAAGATTCCCTTACTATAACGTGAATGCATGTATCTGTACATATACAATTTTTACTTCAAGGTATTACTAAGCGCGATGGCAAAGGAATGGCTACATAGATATAGTAGATACAGCTTATATAGATTTTACCACGTGTTCATTAATTAAGATGTTTAATATAGAAATGAATTTGTAATTATTTGGTAATCGAAGCTGTTGTTGTAATATTTTTAACACTTCTTCATGAGGCTGAAATAAAATTGTAACTTGTGAGTTTAAGAGTTGTATTTTAGTGTGAATGTGGTAGGGCATTAGTTACTTAAAAGAAAAGACGTTAATGGGGCCCTCAGGGATCACACAGAGGGATCCGTCACACCAACGAACAAGAACGACAAGAAAAAGAGTTGAAGCAGTTGACAGAGTGTTGGCTAACACTAGGAATAATAAAAGTCGACAAAAGTAGACTGACAGCACTTGAATTATTTGTCATTCGTCTTCGTTCCACTGTCCGTTTTTTAACACGGCTGACCAGAAAATTCTCTCCCAAACCCAACGAATTTTCTCGGTGTGTTGCGTATACACATTCAAGGAAGTGTTAAAGAAAGATCCTTCTTATAAGTACACAGGAAAGGTTTAATATATTTTATGTCCCTCTGCATTGCCTTGCGGTTGTGGTGGTCAAACTATCTCTAATGTACTAAGCTTGTGTAATGTTTTGTCGTAGTGCGGTCTTCTGTTCATCGGGATCGCTTAGAGATTTTGTCGCGCTTTGGTGGCTGATGTGTGGCTACACTTGAGATGCACTTTGCTATGCGTTTAACAATCATTGGATAAAATTCGGGGCCTAATAGGCTAAAGTTGAATTTAGTGAGAAATGTCAGGACTTGAGTGAAAAATGGTGTCCTACTCGTCGGCTGACGTTTTCCTATAGTGCTCTTCTTTCTCGTCCTTTTCTTCGGTTTTAGGAACATCACTCACCCATTCCAAGTAGCCAACTATTTATTTATCGAAGAAGAGAAACGTATAGGTTTTCTGGTATATCTTTTTATATCTTTATTTCATTCTCCCTCTGATAAAGTAGCCCACAAATACGAATGCATCACTTCAGTGGTAACTCCAATTTACTAAAATACAATAAATGCTTGAGACGAGCTAACTACGAAAACTGAATATTACATAGGTACATTTGCCACTCTCTTTTACGTTTTCTATAAAATACCGAATCCATAATTTCAATGAACATAAAAAATAAATTTAATGAATTTGTTTGATATATCAAACGAAACAACTAAACATGCTGTGATGTACAAAGAGTTGCGGAAATATTTTAAGTAATAATATTATTAGTAGCTCTATCTAATGCATGAAATAATAAAATTATTCGAATACTATGCACACTGATATAATGTGATATACACTTGTACGGACCACCATTTTTAATACAACTTTTGTGATTTAATGTGATTATGTTTTAAGGAACGAAACCTTCGTAATTATCAACACTCCTTTATTTTAGAAAAACGAAATCCCACCTTATACTAATCATGTTATTATCATCTTCCTATAAACTTCCTCTGTACTGGAGAAGGTCTAAAGCTCGTTCATCTTACTTTGATTACAACTTGAGAGATGTATCCTTTAGTATTTTCTCTACATGAACCTGGTTACTTTTAAAATCTCATTTATTTGTTGACACAGATGTTGTTTAGTACACTAATGTTGTGCGAAACAAAATCTTGGATGGTAAAAAATTCGTTGTTGCACATGTACACAATGCTTCCTTAAAGAATACTGCTGTTGTGGTGTGATACAGCATAAACGTCACACAGATGAGATTGATTAGATGAAATCACGATGAAACATATATTTAGCATGCAGTGTACATTATACCATCATAAGTTATAAGGATGAATAGTGACGAGTTATACAATTGTGGTCATATAAGGCCACCAAAGTACCTTCATTATATTGAATGGATATGCAATATGCAAACTACAATGGGGAGGTCTCAGTATTTCTGTCTCACAGTTTTAACTTGTGAATGAAAAAAAAACATATTAAGATTCTTACCATTCATGAATTATCGTTACCTGATTCTCCATTACATTACAGGCAAACTTTGCCTTTGGTGTCAAATTCATTAGACACATTATACGAAAAATTAAAATTGTATACTGTAGCTAGTCGTGGTTTCACATAGTTTAACTGTTTCTCGGGTATCATAAAATCTAATTGTTTGACAAATTTATTAGGTTTGCTCCGTGATTACCCAACTTTGATGGCTACAACACGCTAATGCTATGTTTGTAGTAATGATCATCTCTGCTATTATTACAGCTTTGGTCTACTGCAATAATGCCTACAGGAAAAGAATCTACATGATTTAAGTGCGACCTCCCAATGTTTATAAATAAATCTGCTATGCTGTACTATCAATGTAATTCATGATATGGAAATGCAACCAATTAGTGTACGCACTTGAAAAATTACATCTTCACGCATTCACATGCACATGCAGTGCACATCAAAAAAATCTATCTACATTTTGACACTCTGAAACGCGTGAACACAAATCTACATTGTGTAGTATACACATAGTAGATGCCTAATCTATATCTGTTCCTTTTACCGATATTTAACTTTTAAACGTTTGTAGATAAAAGCAAAGGCGAGTATAAACAAAAGGAAGTAAAATGATGTAAACTATTACATTTCGTAGCATTCAACTTGAATTAGTTGAGATTGTAGACATTGGGAATTTCATTTCCCTTCTATCTGTCTGGCCCGAAGTGTTTTAATGAATAGAATTTATCTGATCTGGTGATTTGAGGCGGGGAAATATTTCAATAATGTTCCGTGAAGGAATCCTTTAAAACAGAACGCCTCGTTTTTCACATCACCCAAATTAATCACTCGATTTCTAGGTATTTGTCTGGTAAGATGGTCGAAGTAGTCTAGTCTTTGTATAATCTCCACAAAGCTCTGATGAAATCGACTGCTGTGGTCTCTAAGTCTCTCCTAATGGTGTGCTACATCTACCTGTAGCCGTGAAATAGGGGAGTATGCTCAGCTTCCTTACAGCCTTTTATCATTTACTGGCTTCCTCTCGATGACAGCTTGGCTTATCTGTCAAAATAATAAATTACATGAATTTACACACTTCGTTACATCTGGAATAAATATTAACTCTATATATTCTACCCTTTTGTTTACCATAACTTATTCGAACTAGATAAATACATCAGATAAGAATTGTAGAATGATTATTTTTTCTTATCTGTATCTATAACATGTGTATATATAGCTCTGAGTTACTTAATAAATATTCGTCGCAGACACCCTTTGGCTATACACCATCAAGACGCTAAGTAATTATACCTTGTAAATCTTGACAGTAGTGGTAGTGGTAATGGTTTATCAAAAAAAGACTCGATGATCTGTCTTTTACATGTGCATTTTTGTCGAGATTAACACGATCGCTGTAGGCATTTCATTTATAAAGCAGTTATGAATTGCGAATTTATTTTTAGATTGCCAATTCCAACTTGCATGTGCATTTATTTCAATTGTGTGTCTAGAGTCTAGACTGTATTTTACTACCACAATTGACTATCAATTATTATGACACTCTCTACATAGCTTTATTTTCTTTTGTTGTGTCTGCGAGTATGCAAATATTATGTAACAACAAATGTTATCTATACATTTACATTGTTCGAACACACCGTAAATATACAAATGCATATTTGCATCTGCCTTCATATATAGGAAGAAGTAAGAAGGCAAAGATTATTTAAATTCGACTGCAAATGTATGTATGTGTCTGGGGAAAATGTGTTGTCAATATGCAAATCTTCGCTATGTGATGCATTTATATTATATCTGTTAGTACAAATAATCTGCAGAGACCTTGCCTGAACGATGTTAATGGCAATTTACATAACTATTATATGTTGCAAATCACGAATGCAATTATCTGCATACCTATATTCATCTATCTTTTAAATCTGCTAAATAACTAATCTTTCGATTGAATAGAATACGAATAGCTATATTATGTTTGCTTGCTTGAAAACAATTATATACAGAATAGTGTTACTTTTTATGTCTCGTGTTATGTAACACTAAATCAAAGCAATCTATCTTGTTACCACGCTTTTTCTCAAAAAGGAAATATGATGACATGAAGAAAATTCTATTTCAATTTATTGATTTGCTTGTGAATCTAATTAATTTGTTGTTCCGTGCATGATGAAAATAGTATACCTATATACATTCTGAGTTTTTGAGTCTCATTAGTATTGACATTACTCACACAAACTTATCCACATATAGTTAAGTTTTCTTTATTCGTTGTTTTAGGAATTTTTTGTGATATAATGAATAATTATGTTTATGAGATGAGAAAGGCACTCCCATTTCAGACTTTCCAAAGTTTTAAATATTTTGATATGAGTTTTCCAAGTCACAAGTTGGCCCATTACTAATATTATTGCACAAACTATGCGCTATGGCCTAAACACACATTATATTTAATATTATTAGTGGAAAATTAGAAATCAATGTACTTCTTGAGTCCCACATAATGTAAAGCAAAGGCTAAATTGTCTATCTCGACCTAATTCAGATTTGTAAAGATTTAGAAAACATTTTAAAGTAATAGTAACAATAAATTTTATTAACTTTGGTAGTTTAAGTTTATATTTGTGGTATTTGCCTTGAACCTGCTACTATATAGGTTAAGAACAATGCAATATTATTGATTTTGATTGGTCATGTAAAAGTGAACCAACGTCAATATATGGATGACGATAATGACGAACATATAATTTATGCATAGAATTTACGTACAGTACATACATATTTTCAGAACAAATTATATCGAAAATAGTTTATGCTGACAATAATGTCGTTTATTTTGCAGATGCAATAGAGGAACATGATCTGCTTCAAGCAATTCGAGTACCGTTTGACGATCCTAGAACTCAGTATTTTGAGGGAGGACTTGATGGATTCCCAGCGTACGGACTGCGGGAAGGAGCTGACATCAAGTCTCATTACAGGTAGCTGCACTCAAAACCCATAATTTTGTTTGCACTTTTCAAAATTGTATTATAATGATTAACGAAGGATGGTGAGCAGAAAGAATAATGCTCAAAAATATAGTTTATGGTAATGGTTTGACGTAAGTTCTAACACAATAGATTTATGTTCTACTAAATCAAAATTTGAATTAAAAAGCTTATTTTTGTCTTTACCACATCAATAATCTGATTTTTAACCTCCTTGTGCGCTATAAAATTAAGAGTATGATTTTAATTTTATATGTATCATGCCATAAGCATACCATTTCTCTGTGTCTGAAATATAACACGGCACTCTCTCGAACATTGTAAATGTATTTGTTATTTATCTAGCATAAAGTCACTAAAGAGAATACCCTGCACAAAAAGTAGTACCTGCTAAATAGTACCTGCTAATCTAATTTATTTTTATTGTGACCTTAGGTTGTTTCTCCCAGATCGATTGTACCGGGATTTTGCCCTGTTGGCTACAGTAAAACCAGATCGCAGAGAAATATCCTACCTTTTCGCTGTGGTTAACCCTTTGGACACTTTAGTTCAATTCGGTTTGAAGGTAAGCTTGTCTTCTTTTTTTGTGTCAGATTTTTCTCGCTATGAGCTTTAGATAAAAATGGCAGAAACAAAATTTGAATTGAACTATTGAACACAGTTTGCAAATTAGTATGTTGTGACTTAGGATATTTCTATACGTTAATTAATTGAAATTATGATTAATTACGCTTGAGTACTTTAAAAAATCAAAAAACATGCATAATATTTGCATAGGCTGCTACATAATAAAATAACACAAACTATGATCTTTGTTGCCTTTACCAACTTTCACCAAGCCGTCTCACTTAGTTTCAGCTTGACGCTGTTCTCGTAAGATGTCAATCACGTTGGACTTGTAGTTGTAACACTAGATGTTGATTCTGAACAAGACAACTTTTCTAAGTCTTTCAAGCTAGCGTTAACTATTTAATAAATCTGGTAGACAACAGTCTCATTCTCATCTTCCTTCTCACAAGTAGTAAGGTTATTCCAATTCCAACTCTAATCCATTCTATATACCGTAACATTGCTTAAACCTATCCTAATCCTACCTACCTATTCTATTATCCGTATTTTCTTAGCATTCCTAATAAATGGGCACTTACTTTGCTCAGTCACTACTTTGTCTCAACTTGCCTCATCAACCAGTAAAAGACACTAAATGATTTAATTATACTTAAGTACTTCGAAATTATATGCTGTTATAGTTAATGACAATTAGTTAACTTCAATTCTTACTTAAAATATCTTTGAGTTTACAAATGTGCGTCGTGTCCTATCTGTGTACTTATAAATACTATATAGCTAAATATACGAGATATTTAGATATTGTTATAGTGTTAGGTTAGTATTGAGAAATTGCTTAGTCTTGTAGAAGGCACATTGCAAGCCCTATCTTCATTACATTAAGAATGAAGTATGAAGTAAATCAATCTGGAACACCACCCAAAATACCTACACGTGTGTGAGTTCATAAAATATGACCTACCTCACAGCTGCACTTAATTTTCAAGATTTTCAAGATTGATGAAACTTATGTGGAATCTAATGACAGTTTCGTTTAACCCATCATGACGGTTATGCACTCTAGACTCTCACACCTTAATTTAACGTTAGTATGAGCATAATATATGGATTTCAAACTTGTTAAAGTATACGAAAATCTCAAGCGTTTTTTTATTCATTATTTGAAGCTTATCAAACTTGAATAGTAAATTAAATGTGGCATTAATGGAGTTGATTTTGAAATGGTTAAATGTGCTGTGTAACTTTATTTTGCGTTTTATAGATCTCTCCCAGCGCGACTTCGGCTCATAACATGATCTCATTGTTGTACACCGATGTTCATAGTCATCTGGTCACCCAGACACTTGTTTCCTTTGAGGTGCCCATCATGACACGAAAGTGGAATCGATTTGCTTTAAAGGTCAGCAAGTCCAGTCATTCTTTTACACATTCTTGTATTCATTCTTTGTACTTATCCACACATCATACACAGATCAAATACAAACTGCACAATACTTACATTTAATGGTCTTTGCGATTGCCGAACTACTATTGTTACAATCTATGCTATTGTGCTCATCACCATTTAGATGACCCTCATTGAAGATCTTGTATATTATTATAAAACATTTATTTCGTCTATGTGTTCTATATACTTCTTTACAAATTGGTCCATTCTTTGAGCTATTGAACAATTCAAATATGCGTACAGGCAATTTAGCTACGCCATTCGCTCACATCGAAGAAGAAGAAACGAGTTCAAGTCAAACAGCATAGATGATCCGTATAAGAACTACACGTACATTTTATTTTTACGGGATGATATCATTCATTTTCATTCCGGCCTGAGCAGTTAGATGATCCCATCCCATTTCACTCTCTCATTGCAATCACATCACGATTTTATATCGTGCTTGGAATTTGCCAATATATAAAAAGCTGGAGAATTTCTTGAAAAATCGCAAAAAAGTAAACAGTAGGTATATACAATCGACAAGACGCAGTACCAATATTTGTAAGTGGACTTTATGTAGTAAATGACTATAGTATACGATAAAATGCTCAGTTTTCCCAGGGATCAATTTCTTTCAGTAACAGTTTTAGTCATTTTGTAACATTATCTGTTGTTATGTACAATTACTGGATGTAATCATTGTACTTAGATTGAGTACTAACTCCCTCTAATCAATTGTATTTATTAAAACGGGTTTCTAATGGGAATAATTAGTCTATTATGAATACATGACCAACTTCGCGTCTTCAAACGAAGAAGAGGAGGAATTCATTGTTGTTGAATCCATGTTTGAGTATTCAGGTCAATCACAAACCAAGAGACTCTGTGTGAATATTAAACTCTCCTTTGGAGGCAAAATGTTTGATATTCATCGCCAAGTAATTAACACGCCTTAACTCGTATTCTGTACAAGTTTTATGTATCAACAAAGCAGCATTTCTTTACAGGCTTCTTTTAACGATAGAAGCTTAGCACAGCAGGATAGTTTTGCAGCATAAAACCTTTTGTTAGTAAAACCTCAGTCTCTTTAGCCTGTTCTAAATGAATATATACCATACAATGACGGATCATGCATTGAGTGCACTTTAAAGCAAAACTTTTAATGAATTGTTTTTAAGCAAGAAGGAACGATTACCATAAATATCATAAACAAAATAGAACAGACATAACTAGTTGTTTCTATTATATCATCTGCTCAACTTAAAATTGCATCGGCAGCCCACAGTAGTTGGTATGTAATAAAATTGCAAAATATTTGTATAAGCCTTAGGAGTTGTAACTTGCTAATTAATGACAGGGTGCACAATTTCACTACCCATACATAACTAGGGCCGTAATGTTATTACATGTTAATAGAGAAGCGGTAACATAACTTGTACATATACATAATTTGTGCATAACTACCTTCTAAATAAATGTTCAAAACATTTTAATTTTCTAACTCAACAGTACAGCATTAATGTTGGGAATTTTCCACAGTGTGGGCACTGTGTTCTGTGAATGAAGTGTTGTAAACGTAATTATGACTTGCCAGAAGTGAAATTATCTTTTATATGCTGTTTATTAATTAGGTTGTTGGAGATAACGTGACGCTCTTTCTTAATTGCCGGGAGCACTCATCGCAAATTGCAATGAGAAATCCTAAAGAGTTGTCGTTTGATTCTGCTTCTACTCTGTACATTGGTCAGGCTGGCCCAATCCTCAAAGGCAATTTCCAGGTAAGCAGAAAATATGATTTCCTTACACCCATTTTTCATCCTAAGTTTATACAACTGATACTGTTCGTTACATTTGACAGTACACAAATTAATGACAATTATACAGTAAAATAATTGCTTATATAGTGATAAAATATCACATTACACTTGAACTGAAGAGTATACTATGCGTGACTATGTACGAGTCTATAAATTGTGAATCTGGGTTGAAGAACGTTTTTAACTTTAATTTATTATACTTAAGTACAGATAGACTGAAATACTTAATATAATTAATTTTAGTTCGATCCAAGGCATGTAACAGTAAAATAGTTGGTTCAAAATGATCTACAGATTCTTATCATATATGAATTTAACATATATGATGTATTTTATGCTTTAGCTTTATCTGCTACCCAAATGCGATTTCTTAATTGAAATATTTTTGTACGCTGCAACATTTGCAACCGCGAGAGGTTTTAATTGAGTCATTTATTTTATCGATTCTGTATCAAACCAACTGTCTTATCAGATGTCACACCATTTTTCACTCATTATCGGTTTAGAATTCAAATCAAATGATTGGTAACAAGAGAACCTCTATCTTAGGTAGCACTATAGAATACACATACAAGTAAAAAGAGATCTGGTATAGCCGATGTATTGATTTTATCAATTCGTTGAACTCAGAGGGACAATTTTCAAGTAGAGCGGACCACCATGAGGGAAGGTTCACTTAAAGACAGAAAAATCCCAATAGAAAGAAGTCAAAGATCACACAATCAGAATAAGCTGTGAAGCTGCGAGAAGACTACGTAATTTCCTTTGTGCAGGCTTTGAAAAGGATCATTTAATCTACCCTTAGGAAACGACTTATTCACAGTCGGCACTTTCAATTTCTACAGATAAGATTCGTCGGATGTGTTGTTACACCTCATTACCTACGTAATACGTTGATGTTATTGTACAACACCTGACAAAGGACGAAAAAAAGCTATACAACGTATGATAAAGAATAATCTGTATTCTTTCGATACGAACATTTCTTCATACCTATGTGTAAGCTAGTTATTTCTCTTTGCACCGAAACACAAGGTATCTCTTAGGGTATATGTATAACACGTTACCACATAATATTATAAGTGTATATGCTTGCTTCGCTAATATGTTATAGTGTAAGTGTACTTAAAAAGGGAATATCCTCGTTTTAATTAAACCGACACATTAGTGGTCAAATAAACTTTTAATTTGATGTGTTTAATGTAATGGTAATGATCATCCATATTAATTTACAGTTTAAGAATTTAAGGTTAAAATGGATGAGGATGTGCACAGCGATTTTGTATCACCATTTGTACCTTATTCTTAACCTTAACCTCTCGCACAGATCTTAAAAATCTATAGTGGTAAAGCTTATTACAATGGAGTAATAGGTATTAATACCCTTTGGGGTATTACAATACATTAAGATTACAATAGACCCCAACTGACCTTTTGAGACAGAAAAAATTATGTGTTTCAATATAATTAACAGATCAGAAGCACATTTCCTTACGTAAATGCTACAACATATATATGAGCTCATTTACCGTTCCATGTGCGTAGTACAATTCATTCAACGTTATCTTGGGCCGAACATCCTCCACTTAAGACTTTCCATTCCATATCAGCTCAAAAATATATAGTAGACGCCACAAAGTAGGCAATTTCACTCTCATGAACCATTAGCTCTAAAAACCGAAACCCAGGCACAGTGTTACATTTACTGTTAGTACTACATACACATACAGTCAACTTTTACAGATCTATACAGTAGCTCATGAGCTCATCACTACGAAATTGTGTTTATAAATGGGATCAACTGTTGTGTGCAAATGATTCCAACGTAAGCTGGCACCCATGTTAACGATAACGTTAATTATAAGCAGGCCAGCTTTAAAAAATAGAAATCTTAATAGTCTCTGCTATGCACACTTTAGTGTAGAGAATAAAAATATTATTATGGCAAAACTAAACACTTCAATGTGTTGGGCCATTCTGCTGATAGTTGGGTATTTGCATTTTGCATCTTTACTTTTACCGTTCCCATACCATACCATTGTGTTGTCTACCAGTGTAATATTGTTGTCTGGAGTCTGCAGTCTGTGGGGTTAGAATAAAATATTTCCTTGGAAGTGGATAAATACCATATTGCCTTTCCATGGTCATTGTATTGGAAGTGTTTTCGTTTTAACTAATACCCTTACTATTAAATAGACGTACAGAAGGATCTGATATGCTTATCAGTCTTACACGCTTCATTGGTTCGGAAATCTAGTGGTGGGGTCGCAAACCATAAAATGCAGAATAAACTGAGAGTGAGACACACTTCGTAGTTTGTCTAGCTAACACAGAACGTCTTTATTTTCTCTATCTTTGGCTTTTAATATACAACCACTATGGCCTACGTATACGTCTCATGTTACTCGACCATAATAAAATTTATTTCTACCTCATGCAAAAAGTTTTTGCTACGATGGCTATGCTAAGAAGAATGAAATACTTGTGTTAGCTTCCCGTTTAATTAAATTTTCCCCTACCGCTTTGCCTTGCTTTCATTTCATTGCAGATCATTTTCATTGAACAGCTTGACTTGTGTGGGTATATGTGGTTTCCTAATGAATATTGGTTCAGTTCGTTCTTGTTTTCTATAGAAGCTTGTACGATTTTAGTTTTGTTTTATTTCATATTTCCACATTTAGGGTGATTAATTACCGAATTTTGTAATATATATGCATAGAGTTAAATGACAGGTTCAGTTTTCATTGGTGTTCGTATAGTTTTTCTTGTCTTCTCTAATGAAATCAAGTAATTGGAGCTTTAATTTCCTTCGTTCGTTCATGCAAATATTTTCAAGAATGTAAACTGACTGCATCTTACATATTATTGTGCTCTTTAAACACATAATGCCCATGAAGCTAGTAATAATGAACCAGTTGTAAGTACCGTTTGTTATCAAAGTATTAAACGCGGTGCAATTGCAAGCAAATTACTTTCTGCAGAACTTTAGCATGATTACAATGAGCATTTCCTAATAACTGTTTTCCAATTCAATGGTTTCTACTATAACATTACACTTGGAGTCTGAATAATTTCTCTAAGAAACGAGCGATGGTGATAGTAAGATGCACTTTCTTTGACAAGTATGGACAATTGGTTAACGTTTAAAAGTAATGCTATGACTTTAATTAAACACAAAATGACATGAAATGACAGAGAGATTGACAATGTGCATACGTATCGTGGAATATCATAAGACTGACTGATTTGGTAAAACATAATGACAATGATAATAGTAATTATTATGAATATAAACACATTAAATCTAACTATGGTTACGATTTAAACAGAGTCTGTACTTGTGTGTTTGTTAAAAGGAGTAAGAGTAAGATCCTGTAAAATGCCATATTATGGTACAGTTGCAATAATCTCCTGTTCCATTTCATTACTTTCCGGTTTAGCCCTAACGGTTATTCATTACAATTTAACTTTCTTACGATTCCAAAGTTCAAAGCAAGAAAACTATACTTAAGGATAGAAATTCGACCACGTTGTAAAATGTAGTCCAATCTCATTGAATATAAGTAACTACCGACTCATTTTTAATACATATAGTATACGAGCAACATTAACAAGTACTGCTAAATATTACCACGATGTTATAATTAATAGGTATTGTGAATGTCACTATACCTACTGCAGTGCCGTGGAAAGCCTGGAATTTCAAGAATGACTCTGGTAACATGTTGACCGATAAATGGTACAGACATTTGCAAAAATGTTTGGTGCACCTGCCTTATGAAGTGTTTTTACATAGTCTGCACTAGAATTCATTTTTAATTTTGTCTGAACATTCTTATGTTATGTTATAATAGTCCCACATCCATTCAATACCACTGTAGTCACCGACACATATTTTTCATGTTTTTTTTATTTACGTCACAGATCCATCTACAAAGCAAATATGAGATAATATTAGTAATTCAGAGAAAAAATAAATCGTCCTAATAAAATAGCAAGCTGATGATTAAAAAACTTTTAATAATTAATGCAATAAACTGTGAGATTCCTATATCATTTTTTAGGAAAGACTGCAATGTTTAGAGCTTTTCTGTAGTAAATGATACTACTGCAGAAGTGAAATTACTCTCATAAGGCTACAAAACTTTGTAGATCAATGCACTATAATACACACAAGTATCACTAGACAAGAACCGATACCTGCCTTATTAAGTGTTTTTACATATAACCTGTTCTAGAATTTAATTTTAATTTTGTCTGAACATCCTTATGTTATGTTATATAGTCACAGACATCTAAGACCACTATAATAGACACTGAGACATAATATTTTTAACGTTTCTGATCCGCACCTCAGATGGATCTACAAATTTTCAAATATGAGATAATAGTAGTTGTGGTCCGAAGAAAAATAAATCGTCACAATAAAATAGCAAGCTGATGAATAAAAAACTTTTGCTAGTAATTATAATTTTTATTTTATAATATGATATTTCATGGCTGGAAATGCTATAAGAGATGAGTATCGAATCATTGGACTAAAATTAAAACGATTTTGCAGGAATGAGGACATAAATAGTGATTCACGAAGTAACAGCTCGTAGGTAAGTACTAACTATTAGGACCATATAGGGAAAATACTTCAGACTACAACAGTACAACATGATAAGAACTTTTGTACTGTAGCACTTTGTCATTTGAAACACACATACCACATACCATCTATAAATAACTGCGGGACACCTTATACCGACCAGGAACGATCTTAGTTATTAGTTTTATGGCTATCTTATTTTTAGTGCCTGTATAGTATGATGAGTATGGTATGAGTATAGAATCAAATATGAGAACCAGTTATTGTTACGTGAAAGCTGAGACTAAAATACGAATACTTTCATTATTAAAAAACTACTGTGCCCAGTGAAACTGCCTGCCTTTTCATGCAACTTTCGTTTTCTAATAAATTATGCCCATTTGTGCCCAGTTGTCACTAATTAGTTTCATTATTAGTCTTCTTTTAAGGTAAACGAAGCGTGCGGTCTCTCTCCAACCTCCAAGTTAACAAAAGAACGGAGTATCTATAGTAGGTACAAGCTTTAAAATTAAGGACGCATAGGAATGCTATGCATTTGTTCTGTAGGTAATTTTACCCTGGAATAAATATGGTAGCCTGCTCTATCTATATATACTGTACAGACAGCTTCTAGCTTAATAATAACATTGTAATAGGGAAAAAATCACTATTATATGTACCTGATTTTCCTCTGCACCCCTTTTAGATAGTGATTCTACATTTTAGTAATAAAAAATTCTACAGAATGTAATTTTTAGTTAGTAATTCTTATATTTAGTCCATTAGTCCTATTAAATTTTATTCGTAGCTTGTATATTAAATTTAAAACTTGTGAGAAATAAGCAATAATATCCACACTGGAATATATCTGTAGAAGTAGGTACATAGTTATTATAGTACTAATCTAGATATTTACAATGTTAACAATTATTTCATACATTCGCACATATACTTTGTGAGTAGATTCAATCAGGTAGGAAGTTTTAGTAACTTACAATTAATGTGATCCTATTAAGAAATAAGATTTTGGTAATTAGTAATTAGTGAAATGTTAAATGCGCAAAAAAGTTCATTAGGTAGGTAGTAGGTAGATATATTTTGATATATTTCTGCCACAGAATACTGGAAATTACATTCTTGTTGTACAATATAGGACAACACATGACGACAGAAGTAATAGGAATACGTAATAGGAAGTGTATGAAGTAGGACAGTATGTGATAGGAATTCGCAGAGAGCTCTATACGCTTCCTAGTTTCTAGTATTACGGCAAAATGATTTTTCGGTGAAATGGGTTGGTGCTTTGTTCCTTGTTCGTAGTGAGGGGGTGATCACGTAATGCAGTAAATAAAATTGAATTGCCTCCTGCATCTGTTCTTGTCTGGTGATACTTGTGTGTAATATAGTGCATTGATCTACAAAGTTTTGTAGCCTTATGAGAGTAATTTCACTTCTGCAGTAGTATCATTTACTACGGAAAAGCTCTAAACATTGCAGCCTTTTCTAAATAATGATATAGGAATCTCACAATTTGTTGCATTAATTATTAAAAGTTTTTTAATCATCAGCTTGCTATTTTATTAGGACGATTTATTTTTTCTCTGAATTACTAATATTATCTCATAGTTGCTTTGTAGATCCTGAGGAGCATTGGGCGGGCATGAATAGCAAAAACATGAAAAATTTTACATGTCGATGTCTATAGTGGTATTGAATGGCTGTGGGACTATGATAACATAACATAAGCATGTTCAGACAAAATTAAAAATGAATTCTTGTGCAGGCTATGTAAAAACACTTCATAGGGCAGGTGCGTCAAACATTTTTGCAAATGTCTGTACCATTTATCGGTCAACATGTTGCCAGAGCCATTCTTGAAATTGAAGCACCACGGCACTGCAGTAGGTATAGTGTCATTCACAATACCTATAATCATAATATCGTGGTAATATTTAGCAGTACTTGTTCATAAATGTTGCTCGTTAAATTAAGTCTCGCTTAGCTACAGCAGCAGTGATTAGACATAGTAAAGAAATGATTACTGTGAGCTAACAGTTAAATAACAATCTCTTAGCATTCTATACAGTTTGTATACTATATATAATTGAAAACGCCGCAACTAAAAGTGCCCCAAATGAAATTATATTCACGTCAACTTTTAAAAACAAACTTTGTAAGGCCGATTCATAAATAATTTGA
>JABASD010003287.1:0-20971 GCA_019776165.1 Pogonognathellus flavescens
GCTGCAAGACTTTTTCAACGGGAAGGAATTAAATAAATCCATCAACCCTGACGAGGCAGTGGCCTACGGAGCGGCAATCCAAGCTGCGATTCTTTCTGGAGACACAAGTTCGCAAATTCAAGACGTTCTTTTGGTGGATGTGGCTCCTTTGTCCCTTGGAATTGAAACTGCAGGCGGAGTCATGACCAAAATCATTAAAAGAAATTCCACAATTCCAGCCAAACAAGCCCAGACATTCACCACGTATTCCGACAACCAACCCGCAGTCACAATTCAAGTCTTCGAAGGCGAAAGAGCAATGACAAAAGACAACAACTTGTTGGGCACTTTCAACTTGACAGGAATCCCTCCAGCACCCAGAGGAGTTCCCAAAATAGAAGTCACTTTCGACATCGACGCTAACGGAATCATGAACGTGTCCGCCAAAGAATCCAACACAGGCAAATCCGAACAAATCACAATCAAGAATGACAAGGGACGACTCAGCAAAGAGGAAATCCAGAGAATGCTCGATGATGCTGAGAAATACAGAAAACAAGACGAAATCCAAAGAGAAAAAGTTGCAGCGAGAAATTCTCTGGAGGCCTATGTCTTTGGAGTCAAGCAAGCTGTGCAGGAAGCTCCCGCAGATAAAATCTCCGAGTCCGAAAAACAATCCGTGACTCAAAAATGTCAAGACGCACTCAGATGGCTCGACAACAACACTCTGGCGGATAAGGAAGAATATGAACACAAACAAAAAGAACTCGAAAATGAATTCAAACCAATCATGATGAAATTCTACGGAGCTAACAACAATAATAATCAATACACCAATCCCACACAAGGAGGATGTGGACAACAATACCAACAAAATGCAGGAGGATTCTCATCTGGTCCCACGGTCGAAGAAGTAGACTAAACTATTTCATTTACCAACGCAATATATTTGTTTAAATCCATTCAGTGTAAATATTTTAGTTTTAATTATTGTTTGAGATAGCAATTAAGTATTAACTAAATAAGAAATTCGTTACTTTTATATATTTAGCATTTAAGCATTTAAAATCGGCATTACACAAGGAAATTTTGCAGATTTGTTCATATATTATGTATCTAGTCCAGTATATACTTTACAAGTTTATTATTTTGAGAGCTCACGGCAGTTTGTTATATATATAATTGTTTTAAAAATGTGTTGAGACATACCTTTTTATGTAAATTTATACAAAAAGACGAAAGATGCAAAAATAATATTGTAAGTTTGCAATTTTACCTAACTATTTCATTTTGAAATATATATAGTTATAAATTATAATGTAATCATAATCAGTATGTATCAAGTATGCAAGTCAAGTCAAGTATATCAAATGATTATGGTTTTTGACAACCAATTCAATCAATTAATTGTTACGTTAATTATTTGTCTATTTTCTTGTCAGTATTTGAACTGTGCTAATACTACTTTAAAAAATAACGTTATATCATATCTATAGTATTTATGGGTTACTAATAAATTCACAGCATTTACTCATCAACAATTAAATAATACTTTTCTTTTATATCAATATGGACATACATTTATTTAATTATTGCGCATCTTGGATTTCAATTAAAATTAATTAATATAATATTATATATTTTATAAGATTATTTGACGTGCTGCAAACGTAAAACATCTATTTTTTTTATTCCAAGTGTTAAAAAATATATTTATATTTTTTAACACTTGGAGCCATCCTGATGCATTAGCTAAATACAATCGCTTATATTCTGCATTAATTTTCCCGTAATTCTGCTGAGCACGATTGATTATTTGATGTTCAACCATTAGGAGTTCGAAAAATCATTAATACACATTTCATTCAGAATTAAAGAATAATATATCCTTTAACTCCTAAACCCATGGATTAAAACTAAGCCAATCATTTGGATACAAATAACTATTTTGAATAAGCTCCCTGTATTTGAAAACAGTTTTGTCCTTGTAGTGAATTTCGTTCCAACCCGGAGCGTGTCTGGGCAAAGGTCCTATGACGATTTTATTCTTATTTTTATTTAAATAAGCAGCCCACCAACTAAACGTGCTGTTTGCAATAATATTATGTTTACACCTAGACATGATCAAAAAGTCGTACAAACTGTCCAAATTACTTTTCTTATTGTCGACAAAGACAACATTGTCTATTCCACCCAATTCCTTTTTCGCGTATTCAATATCATCAGAAAATACGAAAAATATGGGATCGTCCACCAATTTCTTCATCCAACTCATAGCACGTTTTTGATAGGTAATCGAAAGAGTTCTATTTTGTTGCGATTTCAAATAATCTCCTCGTCTCACGTGAACTGCAACACTGCTACTGTTACTCACTTGTTTCAAAATATCTCTAATGGGATTTTCGTCAATGTCTAACTCGAACATTTCTTTAATTTCGTCACGATAATCTTTGAAATAAATCTCTGAAGTACAATAATCATCCAGCATCAACACTTTCTCTTTCGGAAGAGATTTCTCCCAAATGTGACTTTCTCTGAACTTAAAAATTGAACCACCTCTCTTAAGTTCGTCGTTGTTTTCTATTTTCGACAAAGGAATGCGGAAATGATTTAGTCCGAATGTTCTCTCAGTCGAAGTGTGATTTTCAGGACCGCTTTCCGTTTTATATTGCACTTTCTCAATGTAAACCCTGGATTTTCGCTGTTTAGCCACACTGTAAGCACAGGCAAGTTCAAACAATTGATTTCCTAATCCCCCGTCAGTTCTCACAATCACTGGCAAACCTTCATAAACGGTTGTATTCGAAGTCGACGTTTCTAACACAAAATATTCAGTGTTGACAGTTTTCATAAGTTCATAATATGACTGCAACGTAGATTTAACGCTTTTTCCCATTCCGGAAACACTACCAGCACTTTTATACACAGATAGAAATGTAATCAATGATATTAGAAATAGGAAAAATAGAAAAGTTTGTTTTTTCGAAAACATTTCATTTTTTCCCAGGTCGAGTCTATTCTTTTTTCCATGATAAACTCTCATGCTCACAGTTGAATTTACACTCGTTGGTCAATGGCAGGTTAATTCATTAGTGTGAATAAACACATTAAGCACACACACGCACAGAAATAGAACAGTTATTGATTTCGAAGCTTAGTCCGTTCTGTATTACACTATTTGAAGTTATACAGATGAACATTCAGAAGATTGAAAATGTAACCGAATACTATTGGGTAAATACAAATGCATTTCATGGAACTGCTAACTCCGCATGAAACACATCTCTGCACTTATTGACTATGTTTTATGAATGGTATTATGCCATAAAATATATATGGCCAACGTTAATCACTTTTCAAAACCCAACTCACAACTCTAGAGACAATTCTCTAGCGAGGCTGAAACAGAATATTATGTGTCATTAATTCCGTCCCTTAGGTCGCCAAATGCAATTAGTCTAAAGCTATGCTCTAATTTTTGCTCTTAAGGCTTAATCACGCAATGATGTTATTATTATTATTATTATTGGTAGTACGTCTCCTATAATCTAAGAAAGGCGTATCTAGAAGGGTTTCCAGGCACGATCCAAATTTTCCAAACTTAAACAATTACAAACTTTTGTTTGGCTAGTTTAGTTTTGGACTTTGCAAAAACTAAGCCAAAGCCTATAAAATACCAAAAAACGATGAAAGTTTTGTGCTAAGCGATAATTTTGTGTATTTTTGGTTAATTTAATGCAAAATTCCAAAATTTTTGCTCTACGAGCGGATGTGAGCATTCATTAGCTTGAAATGATTAATTGGCCGTGGGGTTTCCCAAATTGTAATCCTAGATACGTGCCTGCTATCGTGCTATCTACTATAGTATCTACTATATCTAGTACATGCACACATGAAAGTCAGCGCTAATGCTGTAATTATCAACAATATGATTCATTACTATGTATGTCTATGTATATAATATCTATGTAATATATAATAATAATATATACTATATAATATCCTTGATTATTGTACAGACCAGCCTAGAACTGATCGGCACTGACACGATAATAAAAGTATCAATTCAAATCCAATTTTTCATTTGGTTTACTTTTTTTATAAGGAATACAAGATATTACACTATTAGAAGCATGATAGCGTCTGCTTTAAGAAATATCGGTTTAAATGTATACGAAGAAATGCATACTATAATCAGTGGTGATTCAAATCGTCGTGTGGATGTCCTGCAGCTCTTGACCCAAAAGCTAAACAAGGATACCAGATCCTACAATTATATTCGAAGGAGAATTCATCAAGTAGACACAGTAAATGAAGAGGAAATTATAAGCCATAATGTATCCAAAGATTTCCAACAGCGATATAATTTTTATTACCCAATTGATATTGAAGTAATTATTGGAGCCAGAGGAACCGAAACTAATTTTGTCACTTCAATATTCAAAAAGTTGAGTTATCTACAATTTATACTTTATAATTAATTAAACTGTTGATTATTTTATTGTTGTTTTTCACTGTTGTGTCCTGTAAAGGCAATCTCTATTTTTGAGTCAATTAATAAATATATATACAGATGTTAGGTAACTTGCAAGGGTTTGTAAGTTTATTACTGTCCTAGTCCTAGTAAATGTATCTCCCGAATCTCCCTGAAACTACTTTTAGTAAGTGACAAAGAAGGGTAGGCTTACAACGAGATTAATCCTTTAAAACTGTATGTCAGAAATGGAGAACACTTACAAAATGTCCTAAATATATTGGATTAAACCGCAATAATGTAATAGATTTCCATTCAAGTGACGCCCTAAATGCAAACAACTATTACAAAGCAACTACATTAATATTGCACTTACATAATTGTAGAAACGTATAGAAAAGCAAAATTAATGGCAATATCACTGTATCACCATTACACAAAATAGTAATACAAATATATTCTCGCACAAGTAGTATGTATGAATATTAAACTATTATATTCTATAAGTTACTAGTCAACACAGAAACTGTCTTTTTGTACTGACATAATAAGACAGATGGTTTACTATCTGGTATTATGATAAACTTGAAATAAATCTAATTCTGATTCTGACTGCGTGTAACCCATTCCCGATCGCTATCGTGATTATACATTAAAAAACAGTATGGAACATGGGTGACTTGTGACCCTCACGAAGAAAGAAAAGAATATAAAAATATTTATGATGAATAACTTACTAAAACTAATGCATATTATGCAATCGATTATTGAACACTTTGTGTGTCATATAACATCTAATTCAACTGTGGGCACAAAACAACGACGATAGCTCGTATTATTTTCTCGCTCCATTGAAGAAGCCTATATATACGGCCATAACCGTATATCTAGGTGCTTCCTACACTCTGAACGATGGTAACTACTAACATTTTTGCTGAATGCGAGTTTCATTTTATTCATATGACATTGTATGGTGTGTTAGTGTGTTAGTATACACTATACAGTGCTTACGTCGTCCGTTTAACTGACTTGAATTGTTAAACTTAAGTGTTACTAACTCAGTACCATACTGAATTAATTTATACGCCATTTTCCATATACCACCGTGCATCACCTTATTCCCACCGTAAAAAGCTTTTATGAATCAGGAATGATATTATTATTGGACTATTATTGGGATTGTATTGAATGTGAACAATTTTGTGTCACATTGCAAACTGAAGTGCACTATAAATATTTGCGTATTCATTTTGCATGTCTGACGTTATATATGAGACAGATATTATGAGCCAATACGTTTTATTTTGCCTATAAGGGAAAACTTTTGTAAGATATGTAAGACTTGTGCTAATGTAACATGCACATAATTTCGTTGTGATTTCGTCACATGAAATTACTTTAATGGCTAAAGTTTCATGACAAAAGGCTTAAAGGAGCGCGACCTCAACGTTTTAACACGCAAACGGCTGTTAAATCTATTTAGGATTATAGTACGAAACAAATTTCATATGGAACCGAAACTTAATATTTTATGTCTCTATAATATATAACATTGCAATTGCAATACCACAAAGATATTTTTCATGATGCTATATGCTTTTATAGACGTGTGTCAAGTGAAGTACTTACATTTAGTGATTTTCCCTGTGTAGACAAAATCTCATAATGAAAAGGTAGTATGTAATAATAATTAATAATTTAATAGTACACAGTCAGTCATTCATGACATTGTGCTACACATTATGTTGCATTTCTTATTTTAATACTCAAGTACGTGGAGTTGAGCTATAATGTTACTATTTGCAACATTGAAATTCATATTGCTTGCAATACTGCTACATTAGCCATGTCATATTTAGAATCGTACAGTTTCAGAAAATGCAAATGTATAATTCGATTGACTCTATCAAACATGTAGTAAGTTATTTCAAGCTACAGTCATTCTTTATGCAATCGGAATAAATTATCAGATTAATAATAAAATTTTCTGTAATATATACCAGGCGTGTAACCAGGATTGCCATTTAGGAGTGTCACGGGCACCTCGTGACCCCCTAGATATGCCCTTCATACATACCGTCACCTATTTGTCCCCAATACCATACAGTGTTGGGGACAAAAAATAATTGTCATACAAATAGGTGACTTATTGAGAATTTACGCACAAACCACAGACACTGTGCCACAGAGTATAACATGGTATAACATAAACATTCAGTAATATGTAACTCCACATTCAATGTGTTGGAATGGTCGAGGTCTTAACGTTTTCTTTTGTGCCTCAAAAAATGCTGTGATTTATACGAGGTCGGCGTGTGCTAGCGGAATTAGTGTACAAAATTATACAATTTATTAGAATGTAGCTATAAAGTTTGCAATATTTATTCCTTTTTAAATAAGTAAACTAGCATAATAATAATTTTTTTTTTTGCGTAGTGACATCTGTAAGTTGCAATTTGTTGGCAATTACTATATACAAAAGAACTCCAGAATGTGAAAAAATTGAGTTAATTTTATTTCATTTTGTGTATTGAATGTATTTTTGGTTAAGTTAATTTTATTATGTATTGAATGTATTTTTGATTAAGTTAATTTTATTTTATGTATTGAATGTAAATTTTATTAGAAGTCTCAAGATTGGAGTCATAAAATTATCCATCATCCATGTGAATATGATTAGGATCACATAAAGGGGCTTTTTTGTTAGTACGTTAATCAACAAACAACTTCGAATGTACCAAAAAACTTTCAACAGATTCAAAAATTCACATCTTCAAAGTTTTCCTGCATTATAAATTTAATTATATTGGCATATAGCGGTAATCATAATAGGTAGTAACATTTGTCCTATATTGCTGTCCTATTGAAATAAAGTTTTTGTTTATAATTTTGTCGTTTTTAGGGTTTAGGTTTTCTAAAGTTTTCTATTATTAGTTTCACTTGGTTTGAAAATATGGAAACAGAGCTTATATTCGAAGGGGATTTAGGAAGCGTATTCAGCACCACAGCTGAAACTGGAGAAGGTGGTCAGTCTACCAAAATTATCGTAGAAGGTATAGAAGAAGCTTCAGAAGAAGTAGAACATCAATCCCTTATTGAAGGAGAACATGAAACTATCATTGACGGAGAACATGAAACAATTATGAATGGAGAATATAAAACTATTATTGATGGTGAACAACCGGAAACAATTATTGACGGAGAGACAGAAACTATTATTGATGGAGAATCTTAACAGATGATGAATTGTGAAACTAACCCAGACACGGAAGCAGCAGTAGCAGGAATACCTGTCACTATGAATGCATCTTTGGAGGACGAAGGACTGGGACAGGAATTAATTGATGCTAATGTAGTTGAGGAAGAGATTATGGAACAAATTCCTTTGATGGTCCCTGCACCTTTAGCTGATAGACCAGATACAGAAATCTCAACAGAAGACGAATTAAAAAGTACAAAAAGGTTGGACCGATCATCACCAGATTTATGACCACAAAATCTTCCCTCAGCCGCCCATCATATAATTGCCAAAAACACATCGAAAACAGGAGGACCAGAAGCCAATCTTGGAATCTGGGCGGGTTTGGACCCTCAAGATATAAATCTTCTTCATCAATTCGGTAGCTTGACATCATCTAGTTTAGTTGAAGAAATAAAAAAGCTCCACAATATTGCATACCAGTTGGGACTAGAAGAATCTAAAGAAATGACACGAGGTAAATTATTACATGTATTGGATGAAGATGAATTAACATCTAAGAAAGAAAAAGGAAGCCATGTGCAACGGCTTTGGAAATGATAAGACGTGTTGAATTTTTATGAATCGTTAACTGCACAAAGCGAATAACACTGTAGTTATAAAAATGTATAATAAGTATGAAAATGAAATGTTTGAAGCGAATATTTAAAATATTATCAGACATAAATGCACATTTTGATATTGCACTATTTACGTGTGGAATTAAAGAGTCAACTTCACACCAACTTTAACTTTAATTTTGGAATTAGGTTTTATTGAGACAAACATCCAAACTGATAAAATAAATACACATCCATAAATATTAGCATCAGCAGCTATAGTGGGAATTAAATAACCACACTAAACATAATTTGAATAAATCCTGGCACAATTTTGTCAAATTTGAATCAATTGAATGAATGTCATAATTCTCAGTGTGATAAATTAAACACGGCTTAATAATTTTTAGAGCATCTATGAATCTGCCTTTAACAATTAAGTCTTGAGCTTCTAAAATTTGAGCATACATTTTTCCCGTGTCAGTCGAAGCCACATTTTTTGAAATACAAGAAGCTTTTAATGGAAATTCTTCTGAAACTTCCGGTATAAACAAATTTTTAGACCAATCATTCCTGCAAGCAATACATTGGCATATAAAATTATATTTAACTTGAAGAAATTCTCTTCTATCCGTTGTGCTTTGTTTTCGAAAAGATGGTCCATAGCAAATGCACAGTTCTTCTCCCTCTTTGATATTTCTGAGAGCAACGACACTCACTTTGGTACTACTGGGACTTCTTAAAGGTATTACATTTGGATCACAGGAATGATTATATAAACACAAAAGAGAATACAGACCCATTCCATAAGAAATGGTAGGAATCTCAATAAAATTATCACTTACACTCTCACTATCTTTTATCCCATTCATTTCGTTGTTGTAATTGCTAAGCTTACTAATTGAAATGGCATTGTAAGGAATGTTTTCCATGTGTCTCAGAATTAAGCTAGAGATAAAATCTTTAAAATTTTCTTTCTCAGATCTCTCTTCGTCTTCATTTGATACAGAGTCACAATTAAAATTAATTTGAGAGAAAAAGTCTGTTTCATCATCCAAAATAGAGGCATAGACATGTGCTTTGAATACATTCGAAATTGACTGAGTTACTCTTAACTTTGCCGGGTGGGAGATTAAATGATAAATTGGTAAGTAGGATAACGATTCATAGATTCCTTTTGAATCAAATCCTTTAATTTGATTTTTAGGAGAAGAGAATGAAGGCTCTTTAGACATGCGATATAATTCTTGAGGCCCGGCAAGGAACATTACTCGTAAAGCTAAAACATCCCGGACAAGACAAGTGCAAGGGTTTTGGCAGAAAAAAGACAAGAAGTTTCTTTCATAACGGTGAAAACTTGTACAGGCTCTACGTCTGCAATCTTCAGAACAATAAAGAACCTAAAAAATAATTTTTCATATAAACTTCTTTGAGATATGTCTGATAATTATAATATTTAGTGCTTTGTAAGATCTTACAGATGAACAACATTCACAAGGAATCCCGGCTAAAATAGGTTTGCAGCAGAAATGGCAATACTCGGTGTCCCAAATGAAAATGTTTGTTAACACACTGGCAAATGAGCTTTCTGTCATCAGCAAAGTTCCTGTAATTAATATTAGTTGAAATAAATAAATATTTCAATTATAAAATACCTAATTAAAATATAAAATTATAAAATATAAAATATAAAAAAATAAAGCAAACCTAACCTGCGTCAATGTTCGTTTTAGCTAACAGTCTTCTTCCACATTCTTCAGCATAATCAATATTGACCAAGTTTTCAGCACACGGAATATTTTGGTGAGGACTCCTTAAATTTAAGTATTCACTTTGAGCAATTTTAATTTCTTCGTGAATTTCGTCGTGGGAGTTCATTGAATCTTTTGTTTTCAGAAACTGATCACAATTTTTCTTTTGGATGAGTAATTTCTTTCTGAAATTCTCAGGGCAATTAGTCGCCATCGCGAGCTCAATATCTTGTAGAGCTAATTTGTAATTTTTCATTGCCATCAACACGGCTGATCGTTTAGAAAATGAAATTCCCAAGTTATTGTCATTCTTTGATGAAAACATTACTGATAAATTGTATCCTCTCATTGCTTCCTTAAAATTTTTAGCTTTCATCGACTTATCGGCTCTTTCAATCAACTTCAGGGCCAACTTCGGAAGATTTCTTCCCACAATCTGTAAAAGTGACATTTCTAATTTAATATTACTCACTTAAATAAAACAGGTAGGACCTCAAATCAATAAATCTTAATCGCAATTTTTATGCGCACACTTTTTATTGTAGTTACAAAAACCTCAGGGAGTTTTTATTTCTTTACCTGTCCAACTTTCTTTGCGTATAGTTTTCCATTGAAATTGAGGTTTTATCAACTTAATCCTTTCACTTTCACTCTGACAATTGCCCAATTGCTGGGAAAGATCGATAGGTGCATTGCAAAAATTAGAAATGAAAATATTTCGCACATCTTCTAAATGCGTTTCATTTTGTAATCGTAACCCATTCCAAATTTGGTCAACAAATAAATCCATTGTAATCAATTTTACTGTGTAGACCTGGACTAAGTCGACTTTCCTTGTAGACTCACTGGGTATCCGTATGTAAATGATCTACATTTCTATACTATTCTGATGAAATCGAGTACATTATATTTTAGCAAATAGTCTGCCTAACGTTTATGATCTTTGGTTTCCTTGTTTTCATTTAAAGCGCAAGCCAACTAAACTCTAGGGTGAGATCCAAAGCGTTGTGTTGAAATAAAAAACGCTATAAATTATCTTTAAACTCTCATTAAATGCCCGAAAAAACTTTCTATTAATACTTCACAGCCTGAGTGACACTGACTGGATTGTCACCCATATAACCCGAAACATTATACTTCTGCAACCTATATGTATTGCATACAATATACACATTAAGTAAAAGCAAAGCAGCCAAATTGGAAACAAAGAAATTCTATTAAAAAACGAAACTGGTTTAGCAGTAGTAACAGTACTCACCCGGGAAGAATAATCGGTTTCTATGTTACACACTGAAAGAATTACGTCGTAAACATTTTTTCAATTGCTAATAGCGTATAGCAGTTTGTATTACCGTCATAAGAAACCCGTGATCTAAATTTTAACCATATGTATTCAAAGCTGAGCCTTTCTTCTTATTTTTTTCTAAATAAATGCAACAGTTTTATTCGAGCGTCGGTTTGGCAGTTAATTAACTGCTGTAGGCAAATTGTAGTTCTGAAGTAACATTTGTGAGCTACAAAAACAAAACACATTTGTTTCTACTTAACTGAAGACAATTGGACTTTTGGCCAGTTCTCATTTCGTACTTTTGTTTATATACATTTTCATGGCTCCTCTCGTTCTTTTTCGTTTTGTCTGGCACATCCATTTATCCGCACCGCACAGGTCTCACCGAACATTTGTTTACAGTATCCTCGGGTTTCTTTTGGAGAATCACGTTTACATTGTTTTTTCAAAACAATTGAAAATACAAAAGGAAAGAGGTAGAAGATTTTAGCTTAAGTGATTCTCAGATTCTCCCACAAAAGAATATATACGTACAGCAAGACTTTACATTCAATGACATTTGCTAATGCAGCGTAGCTTATTTATCGCTCTTCGTCTTTGTCATTCTTTGTGTTTATATATAGAAATGGCACAGACTTTACAAGTACAAGCTCAGTGTGAATTACCCAAACAAAGAATACAGACAAATATATTGTATGAATGTAAAGGCAACTGTAATGTTCATTTTACGGATTCTGTGTTACTCAACAGCAACTTGCTATGTATTTACATGTGCAGAATGCAAATGCATCTGTCTCCTTCATTTCTTCTGGTTGCGTAGTACTTTTTCGTCTACCGATACACTTAACTGACTTAACCAACCTATACACACAATGGAATGAATGTTCTGTACTTTAACTAAGTTATAGTCATTAGATTTAAATTAAATACTGCTGTACAAATATATAGTACGGTTACAGTTTCAGAGATGTTAACAGCAGGATGTCTACATGAGCTCTGATAAAAGTTAATTTTAGGGAAAACTCATTATTATTTTACGGTCTAGATGCAGAATTTAATCTTTTCCTTGTTGCCTTCTGCTCTGCATCTGCCCCCCAATAAAACAATAGTCTCTCCAATTGACCTAATCTACAAATCTTAACACACTGTCACTTAACTCGGTCTGTCGTATCATCTTAACAATTTTATAACTAATTTTTCATATTATATGTCTGACAGAAATAGAAAATAAAAAAATAAATCAAGTTGGGTTGGAGAACACTATCCGCTAATCAATCGGCGTACCAACATGAAAATATGACTCCTATCCTACCACAATTAATTTTAAAGATGCACAAAGCATTTATAATAGTCAGTACATAAGTATGCAATGCATGTATGTTGAATTGCTGTATGTTGCCAAAAGTTTGAAAAAAATGTGCAACGGATTGCAGCGAGTAAAATAATATATTGTTTCGCGTAGGCAAAACATCGTCAAGCGTCTGCAATATTTCATGGCGTTCAAATATTCTTGATTATTTAATAGCCATGTGCCTTGTATATTATAATTGCTACTAATGATCAATATAAACTGTATATAAAATATAAAACTAACAATAAACCTATCATGTATAGAAGGTGAAGTGCATATTTTTAGGTTGATGATGTGATAAAAATATTCGGACATATTACACACAGTATTCTGAACTTATCTTCATTGTGTTATCTTCATATTCCTGCCAACAACAACTGTAAGTCATGCATAGGCTGAGACAAAAATCAATTCACTCGTATGTAAACAAGTAAGCTGCTGCATAATTGATTTGCATGTTATTCAAATTAAAATGCAAATGTCAAAATTAAATTCCAGAAATTTACCCGTTAAAATTTTTAACATTAAATTGTTTCATGAACTTTATTTAAATCGGTGAATATCTCACTTACTTAAAAACATTTTTGATTGTACATATAACCACTCACTATTCTCATCAAACTTACCATACTACAAATATTTGACAATTGTTTAACTTATCGTTAGTTACTTCGAGGTAGAGACAAATAAAGTTAAAAAATGAAATGTAAACGAATTAGGAAATCTCCGTTCAAATTTTTTTCCGCCTGTACCTCGGAATTGGAATTAATATTTTTAATAGCTTAAAATGATTACTGATAAGTAAGGCAATGTTGAAACACATTAATTATATACGGTACGGTATATAATATTCATCCCGGTTTAAACTATCAGTGGCATATATAGTTTTACACACAATTCAGATCATATTTTGTATGACCTGAATGTCTTGTCGTTGATAATTCAATCTATTATTGAGCAAACTGAAAATTCAGTCATTGTATGATGATTTCCAGCTCCAGGTTGTACATACCCACAGATAAGCGTACGTAATGTTAATAGATACATAAAAGTAGGTGCGTATAACTAAATTGTTATATATTCAGGTGTATTCTTTAAATTAATTATTAGTAATTCACCGTATACTCACTATATATTATTATATTAGTACTTCACACGAACACACAGCAATCACTGCCCACTTATCATTCATAACCTACATAAAGGTACAGGGGAGTGTTAAAGTAAAGCTTTATTGTATTGTATAATTATTAAGTGCAGAGACATATTCAGTACAAATTACAGGTTTGTAAATGGAGCACCGAAAGCAGTTTATTGTTTATAGATGCTTTACTCCCGAGACAAGCCAGTCATTAGAAGGGTATCCAATAATTTATTTACATGTAACATTTTTACTACTCAATAATTTAAACAATGAATTTCGATGTTACTTTATTTCTTATCTTGTATAACAATAAAACTTCCTAATTATAACATTATAATAAATATATGCGTAACTATAAATTACTGGAGACCGATTTCATTTTCACACCGATACCAATGTGTAGCATAGTCAGATTATGCAAAAGATAAAAAACAAACTGCGTAAATAGCCTAAAAAGATAGCGAAGTGAAAGTTTCATGTAATGATTACATTGATTAATTACCTGCGCCGATATAAACAATAATGCAGTCATTGTAGTCAATCTTTTTTTCTTATCTACGGACGTTTCACAAGTGTAATGAATTGATAAGACAAAAAATTAAACAATAGATCCTGATATTATACATGCAATTCAGGGTTTTTCTATATACACATTGCATCCATTTATGGTCAGTCGATTTCTTTGTGACCGAGAGAGTACCAATACATTTAATTGCTATTAATCTGCAAAGTAGAACTATTTAATATATTATTTTTTCACGATGCCAAATTGTCCCAGATGCGACAAACCGGTATATTTTGGTAAGTCACTTTAGAGTCGACTTTGACAATTTTGTCATTTTTGCACAATTTACATATATTCATTTTATTGTAACCGTCAATATTATAACAGCCGAAAAAAAGACTTCCATGGGAAAGGATTGGCATTCTTCCTGTCTAAAATGTGAACGTTGTAGTAAAACGCTGACTCCAGGAAGTCATGCTGTCAGGGAAGATAAGCCATATTGTCATACCCCGTGTTATGCAACTTTATTCGGACCTTCGGGTGCGTACTCTTTCAATTTGTACAACATTCATGAATACTGCTCGAAAATAAATATATAAAGCATTCGCTGGTCTACTAAAAGTATATTTCAAATGGCTTTTTTCTGGTATTTTAGGCGTAAACACCGGAGGAAGCAGTTACCAATATACAAAAAAATAGGTGCACACGAAGGGCGTATCTATCGTATGAGCTCACAGGGGTTGAGCCCCCACACTATCTGGAAAAGGGGTTATTTGACAAACATTTTCCTCAAATCTGCTCATAATAATGGTCCCCGCAACCTCTTGAGCCCACTCCATTACAGAATCCTATAGATACGCCCTTTATGCACACAGATGGAAAGTAATCGTTAATAAAATATTATATTATTCTACTCAATGTATCTATTAATTAACAATTAGCATACACAAATACCTAAATAAATTGAACGTTCTTATGAAAATCTTTTTATTAGGTTGCAATTAAGGTGAAGTACTCAATTTAATTCATTATATTCATTTAGGTATCAGGATGGTTCTGAATGTGAATGTCAATATTTATATAAAAAATATATTAATGAATTTTTTTTCCAAACTGTCACTTGCATTAGCATTGTACATATGAAGAAGCATCAAAGTAACAAACTTCAAAAGACAATTCGATGCAGCATTTGCAGAAAGATTTGGGTAACAATCAAGTAGATGCCCACCCATGTTAATAAAGATCATAGTGAAGTAATTTCATTGAAATGTGTCAAATGCGAGAGACAATATTGTTCACAACTTACGACATGGCCTACTCATCTAAAGTCAACAAGCACGCAAAAAATAACATTATAACTTGCAATACGTTAAAGTGATTGAAGTGTACAGCACTGCAATTAAAAGAACACGAATTAAGCCTTTTGTAACGATCCAATTATATAATCATATATTATGAATTTGGTTAGAATTACTTGCATATTAATTATAGCTACTCCATAATTATTTGAAAATAAAATAATCTTGTTAAACATGCTTTAGTCAAGTGCTCTCATAACATAACAAGTACGTAGGGACCCATTATACCTTTACCTACCTAAACCATGTTGTCCCGACTCTGGTTAAAATGCAGTTGGCGATTAAAGCAATTATATACTACTACTATACTAACATATATACAGGTTATACAAGCAATTATAACCAAGAAGGACAAGAAACAGTAAATATTGACAACAATTATTAGAACTCAAACTTGCTTACCAATCAGAAAATAATGTTTCACTCAATATTAACACATTGCCAACTCCCAATTTGTATGTAACTTCAGTAATCACTTATTACTGATAATTAATAATACATCAAGTCAGTCCTCAGTTAGGTTAGTCATTCTATTTCAACAAAAGACCTGAATAGCATAATACGTTCAAAACTGATGAAAGGAAAGTTGCTTATTGCTTACTTTTACTTATCGTTAATTCATTTGTGTGTTTGTACTTACGTTCTTCGCACACAAACAGAATTAAATACATTTGAGGTTTCAGGAAGCTAGTTTCTTACTATTCTTACTCAATATGAAACATAAATTATAGTACGTACATTATATAAATTATAAATATGCATACTAGGGTTGTACGGTCACTTTAAAAACTTCCGTTCCCTATTTCAGGTGGAATTAGAGAATTTACTTATATTTTTTATACAATTGATTACTAAATTATCGTACAACATCATTAAACTAATGAAGTAGCATACAAATTTTAGTAAAACTACCAACTTTTAAATAAATGTAATGCAGTTCTTCCTTAAATCGCCAAAGGATTTATAAGCATTTCCATTAAGTGTTCAGACGACTTAAGCAATGAGTTAATAAAATTGGATAAATGTCTAATCCAGTCGAAGGGTCTATATTGAGAGCAGCAGCTGTGGTGCGAATAAACATAAGCAAAAAATAATAAAAAAATACTAATTTCAGCATTTTCTAATTATTTTAAATTAATATTTGTACTGGTTTAAATTACAGTTGGGGACAGAGCCAGAGCTGACTCTGTACACTGTTGAAAATGGTACTCTCCGATTTATTGGAGGTTTCGAATACGAAGTATTATCATATTTAACAGCTGCATTAAATTTATCAGTGATTGCAGTCAATGCAAGCAATTATGCTGCTTCAGCACCCACAAAAAATAATTCTACTAATATTGATGTTGGAACAATGATCAAAAGCGATTTGGTGGATCTTTGTTTTTCTGTCCATGAGTTTAATATACATCGGGCTACAACGCTTTCATACCTCCACCCCACATTCACCATGAAGTATAAACCTATTTTTGAATACTGAATAATTAAAGTTTGATTTATTATAACTATTCTGGTAAGTTAGGATAAAATAAAACGTGAATGATTTTAGATTATTCGGATATTTTGTTGAACAACCAAGAAGTTCCACGACAAATATATATTTGCAACCCTTCCACAATGAAATGTGGCTAGCAACGTTGTGTGCTTGGACATTCATTGTTACCACCGCCATCATTATAATTTGGGTGAAGAAAAATGTAACTTTGGAACTGGGGGAAAAAGAGTCAAGTATTTCCCGAGATGTTTTATTATGGGCCATTTCAACAGGATGCCAACAAGGTTGGTCAAATTACTAAATTAGTTTTTACTGTGTCGGAATTAAATATTACTGACTAACCAGAAATAAATTGTCATCTTTTGTCTTGATCACTTTTACATTTTAGGTTGGATGTATTGTCCTGAATCAACATCGTTGAAAATTGTGTTTTTCTGTGGATTACTGTTAGGAGTTATTATCTATAGCGCTTACTCCGCAGTTTTAATATCTCTGCTATCATTAACAGTTCCATTAAACAAACTATCCGATATTATTTCTGCCAAATATGAATTTTTTGCAAGCAATCTTTTTCCTGCTGCCGAATTATTTATTAAGGTGAAAAATTATTTGTCAATCATGTGTAGTTTTGAAAAAGATAGATTATATCAATTATATTAAATATTTAAAATGAATGTTTTTACTACAACGTTGCTTTGAGTTACAGCAAAAAGAATTTCTCGGGAGTGCAGCAACGGAAGGAAATGTAATTTCTCCGCCAGAAGGTGTTGCTAACGTATTAAATCGGCCAGCCATCTTTTTGGACTTCGACGAAGAATTCATTCCACTTATGATGAAAAAACTATCAAACGTAGAAATATGCTCGAAAATTTCGAAAATTGATCTCAATTCAGCTCCCTATAAAACAGCAATGTTGGTTAAGAAAAACTCACGCTTCAAAAACGACCTGAATAAAAAGTATTTATTTGCAAATAAACATTTCTTACATTTGTATCAATGATCGATGCGAATTTATTCCAAATGTATCGAGTTATGTTCCCAATTCCAATAAAGTTCTAAATATAATTATTTTTATTTCGTGACAGAATTTTGTGGATGATGAACACCGGACTTCTCCATCGGGCTAAAATTAATTATCGCGACAAAACTATTTTATCTTGTTTGCCAAAGCCGCGTCATAACAAAAATTCTTTAAATTTTAACGATATTTTACCAGCCTTATTAATTTTTTTCTTCCTTGATGCAATTAGCTTACTTTGCTTTATATTAGAAAAATATTTTAATACAATTGCAAAATTAAATTAAGTAGATATGACAAATAACCGAACCGTGGCGATATATTTATTTTGATGGAAGTTGATTAACATTTAATACTTCGCTTATTTCTCTCCGGACTTTAATAAACAATTTAAAACAAAATGTAGTTGTACATTTAAATATAATAAAATATATTAGGTTCTCTAGACTTTAGCGTTTTTATATGTGAAAATGTTTCAAAGTTCAAGAAATTGGGTGGTTAATTTGTTCTTAATATTTATTGCCTTTATTATCATTTTAAAGCACCTGCATCTGCAGCTTTCATTTCGGGTAAAGTATTTCTGTGTAACTTACAATTAGTTTTGACTTGTCGAACCCAGATTATGTAGTGTATCTTTCAACCATCAATGGTTTGATAAGTGAACTAGAATTTATAAACCCTGATGGTTGCTTGCAAAAAGTTTTAAAATTATTGTTTTAAAATTATTTAATTCTCTGACGATTCGGCATTTTGACATTTTATAGAGAAATTTTAACTTTGATCATAAAATTGATTTTCCTTTTTTCACATCTCGACCAACTGCAAACAAGCTCTTGATTTTTAATGAAATTCTTTCATTTCATCGTCCACATTTGAAAGACGTGAATAAAAATAACATTTTGCGTTTATGCAAATCAAATGTAATGTACCTGCTTACTGCGTTCACCTCGTGTGTTGATGTAGTATGTCAATGGCAAATGTCAGGATAGCTTTATACACGGGTATAGACAATGCACGTATCAAATCCGGATGTCTCACAAAAAACTCAAAATAACAAAGCGCAAGATATCCTTGATATCTTAGTCTATACCTTATACATGTAACAGAAAAAGGAAAACTTTATCTATGAATAATTGCAATTTGCAGTATGCAATTGTGGGTTATCGTTCACGATTGCATAACTACAGATTCAAGATATCCTGGGCAAATGTTGTAATACAATTTGTCCAATTTCTGGTGGCATAATATAATTATGGGAAGGAAAGGTACTTCCAATTTTTCTATCCTACTCATGCATTGATTTCCGTGAGTGGGGTATTGGTAGATAGTAGATATTAGTAGAGTATCACTGCACTGTGGTTTGGGATGGGTCACTGATGGGTTAGATGGAGTATAGAATAATTGTACTTTGGTACAACAGGCTTTTTTAAAGTCATTTATGACTAAAAAAGCCTGTTGTACCAAAGTACAATTATTCTATACTTGTAGATGTACATCTTATTAACAAGTAACTTGTTTCCATAAAGAAAATAATAAAGATTGTCTGCAATACATTATATTATATGCCTTTGTTGAGTAGCTTCTGTTGCTTAATGAAAGTATCAAACCATGACGTTTATTAGATACCTACTAGGAAAATTGTTGTATAGACACATACCTACCTTTATTGTAATAATTAGACAGCACACTTTAAAAGCTGATGTAGGTTAGGTACATTTGTCATGTACCGATATTACTATTGAAATTAATTATGTTGCATTGTATATCTGTATTCATTAACAAGGTCTTCAAGCTTGTAACCTGTTTCCATCAAACACAATTTAATTCAACTGAAAAACTTACAAGCCACTTTTTTGACATTTAGCTGGTAGTCGCTCACAATGGTTGCTTCGAGACGAAACTTTGATTTCCATGAACCAAAAAAATCATTGTTAGGTACACACAATCAGCAATCGATTCTTTGATTCATGGTGAATCGATTGGTACTAATTCCAGATTTTTATCTATCCCAGTTCACAGTTCTATTCCCGTCTTAAAATATTGCCCAATTTAACATTGACAGCCTATTTATAAAAACTGTGCTACTGTGCGGCAGTGATACCTATTACCTACATATTGTAATTTGTTTAATTTATTCGTGCTTCTCTTCCCTGTGTTAAACAATTCCACAAATTATCACACTGCACATATAAATCTTTTAAAATATTTGTGAAGAGGATTCCACGAAGTTTCATCCATTTTATTTAGGTACTTTCCAGAACACGGAAGTGTTATACATAATTTAATTTTACTCAAAATGGAATCAATGAACGCAGTGGCATTTGATCCCATTAACAATTTGCCGTCATTGTTGACATTCCTACTTATGGGGTCTTTACCGAATCTTATTACATTATATCACAATTATGATGTCGCCAGAGACCAGTTTAAAGCAAGACTGAACGACGATGAAGATACTTTTGATTTTATTGTTGGTAAGTTATAGGTACTTGTAATTACTTTGTTTAGTTTAAATTGGGGGAATCCATAATTAAGCATGGTAAAAGTTAAGATACCTGTGTACGATAATATGGGGTACGTGTCTGTCCTTCCGGGTGAATGTGCAATCACTCAAGTACGAATTCAAATATTATGGGAGTCAAACTTGGTACAATTATTCCAGTAGTCCATTGGAAGGCTGGGTCAATCTGTTAACCCTCATCCTACCAACGTTAACACAAAAATGTGCAGAGAAATGAATTTTGTTGGTTTTTTTGAAAAAGTCCCGAGCCAATATTTTTGTTGAGAGCTGGGAATTTTTGGCCAAGTCG
>JABASD010003288.1:0-20970 GCA_019776165.1 Pogonognathellus flavescens
TAAAAAATTGTTTTTACGGTCTTCGGCCGCAAATAACCAATTTTTTTATCTATTTGGGGGGGGGCTATAGATACGCCCTGGAGTACATGTATATAATAGACCTATATGTATAATATTTTTCTTGTAAACTGTTCTCACCTCCAATACAACCGGCAACATAATGGTCTAAATAGGTTGGTTCGTAGGAAACTACCTAAATAAATAGAAATTAAAAGAAAATCATAACACAAATAAAAATTTTTATGTTCAATAGATTTCTTCCCCAGTTTACTGCCAAAGTAAGTCATGTTAACTAACCTTTCCACCTTTCACTCCTGCATTTCCATTTTTTGTCTCTCTAAGAATATCTAAGGTACCATTATAAAATCCAAAATATAAAGAGTTAAGTGCTCCATTTGAAAGAAGAGGAGCTGCCATTCCACGGTAAAATCCTTGAAATCGGTCGTTTGAAATTAATTATGATATCCCATTTGAAAGAAAGCCAAACTTTAACTTTCAGTATAACAACATATTCAAAAAGCAGAATTAGTAACTTATAAGACACATACACAATATTGGCCCACCTAATAAACCTCGACTTTGATACGCGTTTTTTGTGGCTTGAATCAATTTAGTGCCATTAATTTGCTGGCTTACTTTAATGGAGTCCATAGGATGACCCACAATTAGTCCACCCATTCCTGTAAAATTTTGAATATTGTTAAATATAAGTAATCAATATTCCATGCTTATTTATGCTGTCTTAATTGGCGATCTCAGTTTGAATCAGTAACAGTAAATTATTAATTATTAATATACATGCTTGTATGTATATTAATAAAAATGCTTGGGTACATTAATAATAGGTACATACATGCTTGTATGTACCTAACCTTCATAGGGAGTTATTTTTTATGCAGTATGTATGTATCTGATTTATATGCTAATTCGATTTCTGGACATAGCAACTTATACTGATTGAAAATCTGTTTCTTTAGATTAAAAATGTTCCAGTTTCAAGTAGGTACTTAAACACGTGCCTCTTTAACAAAAATCCTTATCTGTCTACACAAGTAAACCAGAGTCACACACTAGACTTTCAATTAATGTACCTCGTCTCAAATTCTACCCTCTATTCCCATTTATTGTCAAATAATTTACATTTTGGCTTTGTAATTGAAATTGCTTTAATGCCCCTGCTACTACCACAATTAGATTAGATACTTGCAATTAAAATCTGCGTCTATAAAAACAAATTGATTTTTGTATGCACACATACTGTTAATAAATGTAAAGACCAGTAATAATTAAAAAGTTCATTAATTTCGATGTAATGAGATTACACTTACCTGAAATCCACCCTGCCATGAAATCACACCAAAGAGCCATAGTATTACGTACTCAACAAAAAAGTTGCAAAATCAATTTCACTTACTAATCAAAAATAGTTCATGTGTGTAAGTACTCTAATTCCTATTCATATACTTATAAGTACTTTAAAATCTAATACCAAAAAGCAGTGAAAAATAACAAATATTCGCTCAAAACGTGAGACGTTTTCACAGAGCTCGTTTCGTCAACCGAAGTTAAATGAAAACTAACAACGAGTAGCATATCTTTTACCATTAACTTTAAGACATTGAGCAATCTGTATAGTATTATTATAAGACTTATGCCTTGTTCCGTGGTTTTAAGACTTTGTCAACTAATTTCTTATTCAGGTATAGACGTGGAATAGTACAATACATGTACAATACACTCTCTGTCTCACTGGTAGATTTTATGATAAGAGTCTTACCACCTTTTACTATACACATAGGCATAAAGTCAAAAAGACCTTAGGATGTTCATATAAGATCTGGAATTGTTTATATAGTGCTACTTTACAGTTAGTGTGCATTGTGGTTGTTGTAAGATGCATCACAATCTTAAATAGGTAAAACTCTTCAAGAAATTCCAATGTGAACTTATAACATGTATATCTGTATGGTTCAAGGTTACTATCAGTTCCTACAGTGTCGTCTAGTCCAACTTTTGTTGTGGACACTATTAAAGGTATACCCTAAACGGATTGAACACACAACTGCTATAATACCTCTCAATGCATGGTATGTATTCTTATAAATACAATTGGCTGGTTGGTTGACATATCTTAAGTATAAGTATAAGCATACCTGTAAAAAGACGTAGAGATGCACAATCTGGCATAACCAAACGTACCATACAGTGAGTTTTAAGCAGTAGACAGTAGACCCATTTTGTCGCATATATAATTGTGACATCGTTTTATCGGCATCTTTACTTTTGATTCACCTGCCAGACTGGTTTGATGATAATATAGGTATTATATCTGATACAGTTTTTTGTACTACGAAGAACAAAAGCTCAGATATTGCGCTACGGGAAGAGAGTCAGAGATCACCTACTGAACCTAAGTCATTAATAATTAGTTTTTTGCGTTATTACAATAAGAGTAGCGTTAGAGTAACATTTCAAAATAAGTTCCTATATAAAACGATATAAATCTATCCACATTGTTCTTTAGCAGTCTTCCGTACAATTTGCAGACTTACGTAAGTCGGATTTAAAATAATCTGTTCTTTGTTCCATTTCCATACAAGAATTAAGTATGTAGGTAATTGTATTTGTCTGGCCTAACAAATATATGTTTTGGTGCATCAACAAAAATGTTCCGTATCATCATGAGCCTGGAATAAATAAATGCCTTGCTGAAATCTTTGTCAACGATTATATTGTGTTAAACAACATAAGAGAGATTACTATACATGATTACTTAAAGTGTACCCACTACTCTGACGCATTCATGAGTCTACTATAGCTATGCTAATACTAATAAACCTTGAACATTGATATGGCAAATTAATAACATTTGAGGCACATTTAAGTAATTATTTACGTATTTCGGTATTTATTATTATTTATGTTTGCTTTAAGAAGGCTCGCACATATAAACTGAACTCACAAACGACTACATAATATTATCATAAGTCACAAAGTCACAATGCATGATTACAGTTTTGTATAGTACATATACAATATATAAACAGCTACCATAATAATATTACATTGTACATATAGGTAAGATACTTACGCAACAATACAAACAGTAGAAAATTGTTAATGTTACCGGAATCTATAAATTGGGAATATTTAAATGAGACCATTAATTCAGTAATTAGTAATTAAAGTATTATCATAACTGATAATAATATACTAACAAACATTCTCGGCATGTCTGCATAAATACTTTCATTTAAAAAAGTTAATTGACAACCAATCAAAATCCAGCTGTCAGTGTTTAGCAATAAACCGTACATCTAGGACAGTAGTGCTCATAAACTTGACTCAGAAAGACCTTTACTACTCTTAATTACTTTGTTGGTAAACACGACGGAGTGGCTCAAAGCGACTTTCTGAATTGTCTGTCAATGTATTTGAATGTGACCGTTTAAATGACAAAAGAAAATTGTTAATGAAATACAATATACTGAATTAGTCATTCTTTCTGTCTGTATTTAAAGAAAACAGCAAGTTCGTTAGTGTCCTTTGCTGTCCATGTACTAGTAACCTGTAATAGTAGTAATCGTACAGTCAAATGTAAAAGTAAAAAATCTAATTTATAATTCACATAATTAACTCTTATAGTTTGTATCGTTAGTATTAATTATTAAGATGAACGGCAGCCATGGCGTTTAGGACGTCATTACTATTTGTGGATGTCTTTGAACCCATATTATTCAGCTGGTTATGATCACAAACATGTCCAGAAGTGCAGCAAGACTCTTCATCTTCGCTGTGATCATGACCGTTGTCAAACTCTGAGCCTGAAGCGTAGTCGTCCTCCGTTACATCCTCGTCGTCACTAGTACAATCGTCATTTGTGATTATTTCCAGTTCTTTCCGTTGCATTTGTAGAGCTCTTATGCCGTCATCTGTGACTCTTGTACAGCCTGAGATGGCTACCACATTGAGATCCGGCATATTGGCACCGATTGCCCGTAATGAAACATCAGTTATCTGTTTTGATTTAAAAATAATAATTTCAATTAACAAAACTTTATTAGGGATGTCTGATTTAATTTAACATAAGAGAAATGCATGTGCACTGGAGAAGAAAATACCTTTGAATTTGTCAAATCCAGACAAACTAATTTTTTCAGGTGTATAAACCCAAAGAGAACGGAAATATCGGTAAGATTGTTCATCAAACCTTCGTCCATATTGAGATTGGACAAATCTAAAAAATATTGTTTATTGCAGAATTTATATATCGTATTGTGTCTAAAATGATATTCGGTTTGAGTTAAAAATATGTTACCCTTCAGATCTCCAATGAACGGATACTTTCTAATTTTCCCCGGATCCACTTTCTGAAAATTCTTCCTTCTTAGGATTTTTTCACACTCCTTTTTCGGAAATCCGGTTACACCTGAGTCAGTAATACCTGAGCCTTGGGCATCCAATATAATCGTATCAAGCAAATCCAATTTTGGAAATCCTCCAAACACTGCACGTAGCATTTCATCATCAGATTTTCCATCCACCAGAGTTAAATTTGAAACATTTGGAAACAACTTAGCTACTCTGCATAAAGATCCAGGGGTGAGAAAGCGTAATATAAGAGCTGTGACTTTTTCATATTTCTTAGTGCTATTAGACTGGCTAAGGATACATTCCCAATAGTTGGAATCACTTGCTTGGCAGCTGAATGTATCTAAATTAGGAATGAGTGTAAGTGCATCGAATGACTGGAGAAAAGCTGATGTCACATCCAGACGCGTTAACTTCGGCAAAGATAATGGAAACGGTGAACTACGAACAGGAACACCACCCGTTAACCGATGTCTAAGCGCCAATTTGAACAAAGCTACATTTTGGGCTTCCACCCTTTCTGCTAATATGAGATCTTCTAAGCTTTGAGAGACTGAATTAAGAATAGAACATAGCTCTCCCGGTAATTTAGGATTAAGGGCTTCTAGTCCTTCCAAACTTAAACTTCGTAGAGATCCGAGTTTGACCATGATCCGACTTAGAAGCTAAAAGTTAAAAAAATATTTATTAGAACATTCACGATCTTTGGGTACGAATAAATAAGATACCTATAGCTAATTGGTATAAAACAATTTACCACAACTTCACTAGTCTCAATCCATCCCACGTGCAAATGTTGCAATGTATCCCAACGATGATCTTTGAAAAAATCTATTCTGACTTTAGGAAGCCGAACAGAATCCAACTTCTTTAAATTTGGACACATGGTGACAATTTGTTCCAACTGCATTGGAACTTGAATTGTATCCAAGCCCCTTCCTTCACTGTCGAGATCACTGCTGAAAGTTAATCGACGAAGTCTGTGAAGAACAATTTCTTGTTCATCTGTAATGCTTCGTGGAAATAAATGAGCAAAATATTCTTCCCCTACGAAGGAGACATCTTCCAAACAAAGAGATTCAAGGTTAGGTAGCTAAATGAAGCACAAACATTATATCAATAAGTATACTTATATTATAAATATATCATACGTAATAAATCGTCCACCTTTAATAAACGATATAATTTCTTAGAAGTACTTACCTTTCTAGCTAGCATTTGCATCATAATCCGCAAATTAACGCTGCACTTTTTCACTGCCAGATCGTTTAGAAGGTACCCAAATTCTGTTAAGAGACGGTGAAAATACGGATTATTCATATCGATGCAAACGAGGAACAAATACGAGACGATCACAGTCTGGTCGGCTGATTTGAGTCTAAGCAATTCATCTGCCTGACAATAGTTCCCCTTAACTACTCTCAACCATTTGCGACTTTCCAACGCTTTTTTAAACTCATCTGACCATAATCTGCACACTAATTTGCACTCCCTGAGGTCTTGATCTGGAAGATGTTGAGCTATCACGGACAAAATCTGAAATACGAAAATATAACAAAAATTACCACGTAATTCGCCACTTAATTGTACAAACGACCATTTCCTTTAAACACATTACAAATAATATTAATTAAACACTTACAAATTTATCTCTTAACGGATTTGGAGTGTCATCTTCCTCTGATGGTGGCGGAGGTGGACTGATCTGGCAGGAGGTAGTGAAATTGGCTGGAACATCGGGTTCTTCATTAGTTGTCTGAACGATTTGCACTTCCTCTTGACCCGGAACACCTTCCTGTGCAACCTTCTCTGATTCTTTGACTTGCTGATTGCCTTTAATCTGCTGCAGTCCATTTCCATTTGACTTTTGGCTGTGATTTTTGTTGTTAACTTTTTTCCCTTTCATTTTCTTCCTAGGCATTTTAAATCTGTTGACTTTGCCTATGCAAATAAATAAATAAAGTTATATACCAACCAAAATAAATACACCAAACTCAAAGCCCTTAAGGTGGACACATTAAAAATGTGTTTTCGAAAGCTTTCGGGTAATTAATTCCAATTTTAATTACATAACAACTCAACAAGTCTTTAGACTTTACTAAATAATTTTAATCGCGCTATGCTGATTCGAAACACGCAAACTTGGGAGTATTGCCCTCTCCGTTCATTTTCGCTATCTTTAGCTGTCCCTTCCAATCGTCGTTTTCCAACGCAAAAATATCCCATTTTGCCTGTACAAATTCTAAGAAGTTATCACGAAGCCGCTTACGCGTCATCTGATAAGACCTGCACTGATCTTTATACACAAATTGTGCTGTGTAAATTAAATTGCTTCTTATACGCAGTTATTTAGCTAAAACTTGCTTGTACACAAATACATTACATAGCTTAAAGCACATAAGCTTGTAAAACGTAAGTTCTATGGACAAATACGTGTAGATATGCAACTCACATAGAATTGAATAAAATAAACGTAATAATATTTTATAGCTTTGCTTACAGACGAAAAAAATTAACACAGCAAACTAGTAGACGTCCACATTTAATAAAGCGAAGACAAGCAAGAATGAATTAATGCATACGCACCTATTTTATTTTTTTATGGGTATAGAAGTGTAGGTATTATTGTTTTCCACTTTTAGACTTCTCTCTGAGACTTCAATGATCCACACGGGTTTAAATTTATGATTTATGTATGTGGATTGGATGGATATTTCTTTGAGTGTTATAATATTATGTTATGAATATTTTTTTAGACATGTTAAAAAACAGAGAATTCAATGTAGATGTTTAATGTGCGCTGTAGCTTTTGCTTATGATTTGAATAGATTTAATCAATGTAGTAAAAATAGTGTCTTCCCATGGCATGCAAGGACGTACCAAGAGAGGGGGCACTGGGGGTACGTGCCCTCCCCCCACCCCTAATCTGGGAAAAAGGCAAAAAATATCTAAAAAATAGCAAAAAATCGCCAAAATTTTCGCGCTACGCGCGAATATAGTGTATTTTTGGCATATTTAAACCTAAACTTGCTATAATTTTTCGCCTCTTTTGCACTAAATTTATTGTGTGCCCCCACCAAATAGAAATCCTAGATACGCCCTTGATGGCATGAATGTAAAAACAAACACTATCTTGCTGAGAGAATTTCATGGGAAAGAGAATAGAAATCCCAATATTAAGAAACAAATGAAGTTTTAATGTTGTACTTCTGACTGAGTATTTTTTAGAACTGAAAATATTAATTTGATACAATACAGATGTAGGAATGTAAAGTAATTTTTGTCTGTCCTTATGTACATATTATTTTGATTTAATCGATTCCTGACAGCATAGTATGTTTATTATAAGGTAAGTCAGCGCATAGTAAGTAGTTATAAAGTGATTTATTAATGAGCAATGCTTCGTAGAAGATATAAACTGTTACAGCAGACAATAAGCAATTAAGAGTGTTGACGCATATACGAAAACGCAAATATTCTGCGTAAACAAAAATAAGTAATATTAAACAAACACATTAAAATTATGTAATCATGCCTAAAACTATTCGGAATTAATGAAGTAGGTAAAGCTAGGTAATCATTTTTTTGTTATTTATTAACATGATTGACTTTTTTATGTCAATTTGGCAAAATATTACATTGTACCGCTTCTATAGATTTAAGCTAGACAAAGAATAAAAATTGTAGTATGTGTCCAGTCCATTTGGAATACTATTCTATTTTCCGGGTGATGAATGGTTGTTTTGTATCCAAAATATGACAATATTACCATCGATAAAAATATAAGTGCACATAACTCATCAATAATAATTATTAAGCTATTATTTTTCTTTTCATTTGAAGCTAGAATTATGATCATTTTTTGTTTGAAATCGTTGTTGCTTGTTTCACTATTTGTTCATAGGTTTATTGTACTGATTGTGAGCTTTCAAAGGAATTTTTATGTATGTATGCCATTACAGAATATTAGGACTAGATTGCATAATATGTAAGTGAGGGAGTGGGACAGTAGGAGCAGCCAGAACCAATCCATTAAAATCTTATGAATAATTAAATATCGAACAAAATCTAACGGTTTATTTTTATACACATTTGATGCGTAACCACTTCAGCAGTTCAGGATAAGTAATATCGTCACACTATTCCGCGTCAAATATTTGCTTGTATATTTGGCGCATGTATAGACTTTGTTTATTCACAAACTTACATTAATTAGCTCATTGTCATTTGTAAGGAAGTTTCTCAAGAAAAACAAACAAATGACTACATATCTCTCTGGAAAATTTATGCCTTGTTCAATGAAGTAATAGAAATCCCCAGATTTTCCTGTCTTTTAATGCTACAGTCGTCATATAGGTTGACAAATAAATTACCTACTGAATTAACAGCCAATAATGCATTTCCTACAGTAAGAAATTTATCCGTGCTAGTCATAATAGTCATTATTTCTCATTATCAGGTAGAAGATTTTGCATTGAACCCATTTGCAGTCCGTGTCTAGTCTTTGAGGTCCATTTTAATACTGAAACTATCCATTCATTATTTTTGCTGGGGTGGTGGGAATATAATTATAATTGAGATTGCGAAATATTCAGTAGTTCCTCTTTATTTCCTCTTTTAGGTATAAAATATTCTCACATTATGGTTAACAAGTATTCCAGAATTTGCATACCTTTAATATTTATAATAAGTTTCATTTATGCGGAGAAGGTCCAATTTGATGGAGAAGGATGTGACAAGGTAAATCTAATTCCTGCTTTGATTGTCAGTATTTTAATTATTCAGTGTGATATAGTTTCTTACATTCCTTTTTTATGAATTTTAATAGTTGATTAGTACATTATGTATATTTCTATTTAGCTGAATTTAGTTTTGGCGAACGAAGATTGTCCAAGTGTAGGCTTATTTTCGGCTCCAGGTGATTGTACGATATTCTTTAAATGCATGAGAGGAGTATCTCTACCATTCTTAGAACATTGTGGAATGGGGTACATTTTCAATGGAACCGAATGTCAAATTAATTCCAACAAGACAGATTGTCTGCAATTTCAATGCGTTCCTTCAACAAGATTAGGATCAGCATCTTTTCTTACATGTAAATTTTAAATGAAAAACTAATAATTAATTGCTCTTAACATTATTACATTAACATTAAAACAACAAACATTTTACAGCTAATGAAAAGCCCACACACGTGGAGAATAAGTTACAGCAACCGACATACAGACCAATTGTTATCCCATATGGAAACGCGACTTCAACTTCAACCACAGAATCAGAAAACGATGCTCCCACAATAGAAGAAAAACCTGAAATGCCAGGTGGAACTGATTTCGAAATGCAAACTACTCACAATCAGTACAAATCTGCAGCGATTGGCCTTAACAATCTAAACATTTTGATTTTGTACTGCTTTACGTTTGTAATTATTTGTTTCATTCGTTCTTTGTGATTTGAAGCAGTGCAACATGTAATCTAAGTAAAAGTATTATAGTAATGCCTGTATGGTGTAAATTGTAGTTATGCTTAGATGAATACTGTTTCGTGCGTTGATTAATTATGTCATTATAATTTTTTGCATTAAATACTATCAAATGGTTTTTTTTATTTCGTGAACACTTCTGGAAGATATTGCTTTATTATTCTGAATAATATGACTTTCATGCTCGTGGGAACTTAAATGGCAAGTTTCCCTGTCCACAAGAAGTAGTTGAATCAACATCTCTTTATCAGCACTATCATTATTGCAACCCCATAACAATTATTATTTAAATCTTGTTGCTAATGTCAGTAATGTGTAGATGAACAGGTAGTGAGTTTCAAGTAGGGAACATGACAAATAATCATACATATCATAAACATTGCTACAAAAAATATTATGGCAGAAATAATGTGCTTAGTTTGCTTAACGAAGTATAGTAAAGTCTGTAATATTATTATGAAATAAAACACTCTGTATGTAAAAATTGCATAAACTTGCGTTGTTGCTTTACCTAAATGATTTAATCGTACAAACCTACATATAGCACTATATGTCACTATTTATTATTAGGAATTACTAACTACTATAATAGTAGACGGTATATTATGTGCATCAAAATCCATGATCTAATTGGAAAAATTAACAGGGAAATGTTTTCCAGTCAACTCCAAAGAAGTAATTAGTAATTAATGGAACAGGAAGAAACTGATGTACAAACTATATTTAAAATATAGTATTATGACATTATTCATAGAAACTACTTATTAATTATATTCAATGCGATATCTGTTTGTCTACAAAAATATGAAGGTATTCAATTTGCTTGAAAAAGTGTGTCAAATAATTATGCAATTCGATCTATCAAGTTTTTCCTGGTCTTTGTTAAAGCTTAACTTGTTAATTTACAATAAAGGTCATAATGTTTGCAATGCGACATCCATTACGAAATAAAACAAGTGTGATTTTACCAGGAGCGATTTCCTTATTTCTTGAATAAGAAAGTATTGATTGATATTGCTATAAGAGTTCTTCTGAGTATTGGATCGATGATTCTGCGAATGAAGAGAGTGCAAAATTAAAGAAGTATTTTAAATATTCTACGAAACAATTGGAAACATGAAGTATACAAATTCATTGTTTTACTTGCTAATAGTTTTCGAATCAGGTGTACAGATATTAGCTACAAAGACGTATTTACGGCTGGTGGGGTATGGTTGCGATAAAGTAAATGCGTGCATACATTCATACAATACACTTTAAGACAGCATTTATACTTGCATGAAATTTAGCATGATTTTTATTTTTTGGTTTTATTTTACAGTTAAATATTATCAACGAGAATTTGGTGTGTCCTGCCGAAGGAAATTACAGTATGGCAGGCACCTGTGAAAGTTACGTGAATTGCATCACGGAAAAATTAAGAAATCAAATGAAAAATGAACCATACATTGAATTTTGCGATCCGGGAAAGAATTACGTTCGCGGAAGATGTGTTCCAATCTCAGATCGCTACGACTGTCCCCAAAGTCATTGCAAGTGGATCAAAGAAGGTAAAATCGACTTTTACTAATTCACCAACTTATCTTTTTGCAATTGTATTTGGATAATTCGTCAAACACATAATATGGAAATACATAAATGTAATTCTCAATTTTCCTGTATAGATGTTCCTTCTACATCTGAGCTACCTGTGACAACTGTATCGAATTCTAACGTAAGAAATGTATTTTTTTAAATTGCAAATGTAGAAAATAGTAACTTCCTACATTTTGGCATTTGATGAGACTATGAGATTCTGAAACTGAAGCATTCAATTCTATAAAAAAACCTACAGCTTATATATTACAATAAATTATCCATTTTACTTTTAAATTTGCAAATAGCTTCGTACACAAATAAGACAAGGTTTAGTAGAAATATTTGTACCTATCATTCATAATTAAAACTAAATCTTTGTAGCTTATTATTACATACACCATAAAGTAGATTCGCACTATACTGACATGTGAGACACAAAAATAGATTTAAATTAAGTTGTTAGTTACTAATTGTGTAATGTTATACGTATGCATACCGTAGTAGTCTGCTAGTGTGGTAAATTGTAGTACGTAAAGGTTAACAAAGCTAGAAATATCTTTATTTGATTTCCGTATTGTAGCATTGTAGACGTAAACAGAAATGATTTTGGTAATTTATTGCGTAACCACATCCAGGAATACAATTAAATATTTTTACTTCGACAAACAAAGTCAGTCAGGGTGTAGTCACTTTCATTTTTTCCTTTAGTCTTAAGCTTGACACTCTTGACTTGACAAAAGGATTTACTACCTAGACATCTTTCTCATACATATCGTATAATTCCGTCTTAGGGAATATTATACACCATCATGGAGAAAAAGACAAGTTTAGTAATAATTATGGTTTTAACATACATCCAGGTTGCAGTTTCACAGTCAAATGTAAACAAGGGTAATATTGCTAGCGGAACCAGTGGTCAATCCAATAATTTCAGATGTGAAGAGGTAAGACTATAAAAATGTGTTAAACACACAATATTTTTAAGAGCATTTTGTAGAATGTAAAATATGTAAAGTAAAATGTGCATAAACATTAATTTTCAGATACCGAATGTTGATTGGGAAAATGGCAAAACATGTCCTTCCGCAGGGAATTTTACGTACTTTGAAGACTCTGTGGGAGATTGTGGAATATTCATCAAGTGTGAATGTGCCAGTGGTAATATGGAAGCAGCCATTGTGGCTTGTGAGCCCAACGAAATATTTTTAGGGAACAAATGTGTCGTTAATGCTGAATCTGCAAAAGCCATGAATTGTCCTCAGAAAAAATGCAGACAAGAACGTAAGTTTACACTACAGTTTAACTTATAAAGGTAGAACAATTGAAAGCTAGTGTAAAACGAGCGATTTTCTAGTGCATGAAAACAAGCATTAATCATATTTAATAATTTACTAAATCCTGCAGAAGCCATGAAGCCAAAAGAATATGAGCACAGTTGTCCTGCCGCTATCAGTGAATTCGATGATCCTAACTCTCCTGATTATAGGCCTAACAATCATAACAACCATCCATCGACCACAACTTATCGTCCGAAGATGTCATCTGCCTCGTCCCAACTTTTATTTCTAAACCCCCTGTATGCAATATTCGTACTAATTGCTAACTGGCCAATTACTTTATGAACAAATTATAAACAGTAAAACGTACGTATAATCACTAATGCAATTCTGTGCGCACAGAAGAATTGAATACGTATTGTATCAAATAAATATTACTAAGCATTTACTTTAAGATGGTTACATCAAAAGGAATTTTTATTGTATTCAAAATAGCGAATTGCCATTAAAAGAATTTGGATTAATTGATAAACATGTATACCTAACTTAGTTTGATCTGCAAAGGTGTGTTTCACTTTCAAAATCTTATTTTACACTTTAATTGTGATAAAGATAAGTAGCATGAATATCGTAATGTAATATACATATAATATGTTTAAAAACTCGCAGTATGAAAGAAATAATTTTATACATAAAACGTGTATAATAAAAAAGTCATCATTCAGTTATTCTTGTTATTATGCTTATTTATGTTACTTATATGTCAGATTAAAGTTCATTATTTATTACTATTACTTGTAATAAGATTTTACGCAATTGGCATAATTTTTCTAATATTGCACTACACAGTGGGTTTCATGAAAATTACAATGAGCCTTGCATAATAAGCATCTAATAAAATATTTTGTAAGCTTGTCATAAACCACCTTTATGTACTATGTATCAATGACGTATCTAGGATTTTGTATCTGGGGGGCTCAGAGGGCAAAAAATGAGAAAATTTACAGCCTTAGGCCGCACATTTTTCCAAATAACCCATTTTTTCGGAATCTGGGAGGGTGGAGGGAGGCTTAAGCCCGGTGAACCCATACGTATGTAGATATGCCCTTGCTATATGTATAATAAGATCGGTCGCATGTGCGTGATTTATTTTATAATCAATAAAAATCTATGTATACCATACTATTTTTGCGTAAAATATTGTACACACAAACATTATAAATTGAGTGTACAAAGAGACTACCCACATACAGTAGTAAAAAATAGATAAGCTGCCTGCACACAAAGGAGACTTGAAAATTGCAGTAGTAACAAGTACTAAGAAATAATTTGCAATATTATGTGCTGCATCCAGTTTTAGTGCAATGCTCGCTGTTAGTCATACACATGACGCCAAATGATCAAACTTGTGCTTACATTATGTGTACACATGAGAATTTCGTTCACGGAGTAATCCATAATTATTAGTGTTGTGTGATGCAACGCGTAAAAACTAGCTTCAAAATATTATTAAATGAAAATGAAACCAAATCTTTATACATCATACATACGTATGTAAAGCATAACTGTAACGAATAAGCATAACATGTTAAAGTCTATTCCCCCTGCCTTCTGTTGATGACACAAAAAACAGATTTCAAATCCAAGGAATACCCCATAGGTATACATAATACGTACCTATATACGAAATGTTATTGCCTTTTAGTTGTTGTTGCTTCTTTATGTGAAAAGCGAAACATGTACTAGTTCTATCTAACTCTTTCTAGTTCTAACACACATGCTGCTTCATGTAAAATTGTTAGCTGCTAACAATTCTTGAGAATATTATTTATCTACAAAGATATAATATTGTATTATTGTGTTAGTGTTGCAAACTCAAAGCATTTTAGGACTTGACAAAGGCTCTGGCATGAAATATAGTTATTACGAATAAAATATTATGACTCCAGGTATGACTCATCATATCATAAAATACAAGTGCTTGGATGGAACTCTTGTAGGTAGCAAAGCAAAGGTGCTATGTGTATTTTCTTATATTTCTTTCAGATTTCTGCTCTTTGCAAGTAATATCTGTCTACAATAATAATAATAAGTAAAGCAAATGCTATTATTATTATTTCCCAGGGAAAAACTGTATCTGCCTCTTTGACCATTGTGAAGATACATTATACGTGTACACAGGCAATAAAAGAGTACTGACCAGTTCGCACACACACAGATACAACAGGTAAGTAGCCTGTAATGAAATAGCCAAGCTGTCGGTCTTCCACAGTTTTACACTTCTCTCTGGCTCGGGCTTGTTAACCTTGAGTCTTGCAGAGTTAAACTGAAAAGATAAAGACTTAAATACTATATTCATTTGTTGAGATGAGACCCTTTCTATGGTTGCTTTCGCTTTGTTTTATATTCTACGTTGTATTTGTGTTCATGTGCAAAGGTATGTGTATCGTTGTCATCCCTGCGAAATAGAATCCAGCAGAGAGTTGTAAAAAAATCATAATAATACAATGTAGCTGCATATGAAGATAGTAGGCATTGTATATATACCCTAAAGTTATGCTGACTTAAACTTAAGATACAATGGGTTACGAACGATTGGATACAGATATAAAAGTATCATGGATGATTTGATGGGGAACTTGAGTTGGCTACTAAAATGCAGGTAAAAAGTGGCGAGTGAATGCAGAAAAGTTCTCATGCTGGAGGCAAGATAAAGGGTATAGGGTAATTTTACAGGAAATCGCAACGATGAACCAACATATTATCATGCACTTCATCACGGGTGCCTTTTGTTGACTAATACAGTCGTCTATCGTCTTGACCAACGTAATAGACATTTAACACTTTTCCAGCAGCAGTACAGCCAGTCGCTTTTGTTCTCTGCAAAAACATATACGTAGTAACAAAAACTGCAACTACAGCCATTTACAGATTTACACTATTTTACTAGAGCTTCTTCAATTTTTTAGTTACAAACTCAATTAGCAATCAAAATGTTTTCATCCACACATTTTGTTACACTTGTCTGCATTCTAGTTTTTGCAGGGAGCAAATCCTTGGTCCTTACACAAAGTTGCAATGAGGTAAGAAATAATATATATTATCTCTTCACTTGTTAAAATAAATTTACTTTTCAGAGCATCATACCATCCTAAATTATTTAGTACGACAGAAATTTGTGCACAAGTAACAGCTACATAGGTTTATTGATTTATTATGTTGTATGCGATGATGTAGCTTAGGTGTGCCTATTTATTAAAAACAATTGGATATAATCAGCGTGATTATTATTTACAAAAATCGTTTAACATTAATTGTTTTCAGATTAAATTCGTTAGAACGACTAATCCAATGACTTGTCCTGAAGAAGGGAATTTTTCAATTCCCGGAGATTGTCAGTCGTACATAAAATGTCTTTGTTTAGCGGGGGAGATGGAGACGTACATTGCAGGTTGCTTAGAGGGAGAAATATTCGTGGATGGAAAATGTCAGAAGGAATCTGAAGTTCAGAGTTGTCCTCAAGCCAAATGCACAGAGCAAGAAGGTATTATAATTATCTCATGTTATTATTAGTTTGGGTTTTCTCAATGAAATATCGAAAAGAATTATAAATAATTCATGTTTTTCTAAATTCTATAATTCTAACTGTATAGTATTCTCTAAAGCTGAGGAGACGTACACACACCATTGTGCAAAACCCGAGTCGACAACTGAAGACGCCTCCACAACAGAACCACCATCAGCGGCAGAAAAATCTACTTCTCAATCTACGGCATCGATTGGAGCCTACAGTTTGAGCACCATGGTAGTGCTTATGTCAGTTTTGTATGCCTCCTCATGATTCATTAATCATTAATACGATTTCCCATTTACAAGGGAAAACTTTTGTCATTCTGTGAGCAATAGAATAGGTATGCATTCCTTAGTATTCCCTTTGTTTGAATTTTGAAGTCTGTGCTTTGTTACGTATGTCATGTAAAAATGATTTGTGCTTTCATTATGAAAATTATAATTTAGTCCTACAAGTTATTATTTCATTACAATCTCAATAATGTCAATGTGCTAATAATTATAGTAGTTTCGTTCAGCTTAATTGTTTTAAAAGTCAAAATTATTTACTTAATATTTTATGTTATTTCACCCGACAAGATAATCCACTTTGTGGTGACTGTTTAAAGGTGCAGAATTATATAGGAACTTATTGTTGTTAATTTACAATTTTCAAGTGAAAAAATAAATGCACTGTGAATGCTCCAATGGTAAAAATACAATATAGAATAACAGTTTATTTTTGAGTCAGCATGTACTGTACTTAAAATCTAAATGAATTACAATTAATCTAATAATGCATTGAACTAACAATAAAACAACTACTTATATTATGTGAATTTTTATTACGTATAACATAATATTATAGGTAAGTAAAGTACTTATCCAGTATATTTCTAAATAGTACAACGTATAAATATTATAACTAGGTACTCTAATTTAATTATTATGCAGTGTTAACTGCAGCACATTCGGTAGGCTGTCGTCCGTAATTACTTTAGCTACAACTGGGTACAATTAATTATATTTAATTACAATTACTATATCATATCAATTGTAATAGTGAACGATTGGTCTACAAATGGATGATACTACACAGTTCACTGATATTATGACGTAACTAACAATAAGCGTTTCTATCAACCTATCTAAACATTTTGTAGCAACAACTTGCTCATGTATAACTAGGTAAATCCTTGTTAATTAGCGTTATATATTCTTAACGCACCTAATAATTTACAGCTATATAATACCAATTAATATCTTTCATATAATTTTGGTGCGAAACAGTGGCATAGTATATACAGGTTGAACATTTATAGTAAAATTTGCAAAATAACACTAAAACAAAAAACAATGGGGTTTGGATAGAAGAAAGTAAAATAATTGGGGCTAGGACTTTGAGGACGGGACACAATCGATTATAATGTATTCCCTTGTCTATATTTCAAAATGGTGAAAATCTGGTGACAAATTCCAGAATATTTTCAACTTTTACTTAATAATAAATCTCACATTTAAGCAACACATATATACGACATTCTTTCAGAACAAAAAACATAGAGGCTATTTCTTTGTGTTAAAAATTTAACAAGCATTTTCAAGTACACGTTTTTATGCCAGCTGTCAGGGGTTGCCACCCTGCTGAGTTCGACACAGCATTTGATCTAGAAGACCTGCTGCCAGTGGGGCTACACAAGTTAGTTGAAAATAATCGTCCTGAGTTTTTAATTGTAATAACTCGTCCCGTATTCGAAGCATCTGTAATTAAAATTAATGTTTGTTTTGGATTAAAAATACTTAGTGTGTTTATCAAAGTTCAAAGTTCAGCTTTATTTATTTAAGTGACAAAATGATTATAGTTATTCTACCTATCGCCTAATCTCTGTAATTATATTTATTTAGCAATGGCTAATAATTTAACAGAAGAGTAGTCTTACATTTTTATTTGAGATCTTGGTAACAAGGAATTGGATTACAGATGGCTTAATTTCAAAATCATCAGGTAATCTACCAAAAGAACCTGATTTTAAATCCGCTTGTAGCAACATTTGTTCGCACTCGCTTAAATCTGCATCATCCTACAGGCAAAAATAAAATCAATAATTGCACAGAAACTTTTCACAAGTTATAAGTGAGTTAAAAATTGTAGTCCGTATTTTATTATTACCTTTTTGCCATTCATGGCGATGTTTTTATTACTTGGATTCCCATTAGTAACTGTGCAGCTTGGTTTTGAAGGGCCTGCAATGGCAGGTGAAATCTTTTTTGAACTGAAGGATAATTTTCTGCTGACAGGGTGAGGCAATAAAAAAGGATTATCTTTCTTCGGTTGGTTTTGTGATTCTGAAGATGTAGGAAAGCTTCTCGACGTACTTGGTCTATTTGCGGATTGTTCTTCCTGCTATTATTGAATATTATTTTAATTGCAACATTAAAATGTGCTTAGTAAATGTTGTGGGTTTAGTTTAGTCTGAAATACTTACTAATAAAGGAACCTTATTTGGGGGTTCCTGCTGTGATTCTCCTCCTCCATTAATCAAATTCCATTTAGGTGGATGAACTTTCCGTTTTCCAGCAGTGCGCGACTGATTAGGACTTGGTGAATTATTAACTCTTCTAGGAGGAGACGAAGATGTTGGATTTATCCTTTCAATTGTAACGGGGTACACTTTCATGCGCCGCTTAAGTGTGTTAACATAGTCACCGACCTAAAGTAAGTGAAATGTTGTAAGTTGTAAGCAACCAATTACTTTAAGAAATGGGTAATTAATAATTAAACTCTTTTCTTGTGGTGTGTCAACATACTTGATCTGTTAAAAAAGCTTGACGACCGCCGGTTCCTTTAACAATGTATTGGGATGAATCCAATTCAATCTGTGGAATACATAGACATAGTTTATACATTTGATGCATGTAGTAATAGTAATAGTAATAAATGAAAAGAAGAATTTACGAATGCAATAAATTAACAAACATACTTGGAATAATGCCAGAAATTCAATCCATGTCAAATCCAATCCCACAAGAACTCTTTCTATGTTAGAACCCTGAAATTCTGGAAGGTCAGAACGAACACTTACTGGAACCATCATAGGCTACCAATGACAAAAACATGTACATTAATAATATATTTAGTTGAAAAACTAACATCATAATAAGTGAATAGGTTAATTAATAGGGAATTTACCAATCCTGGTGTTTCTGCATGCGAGGGCGGAGACTCCTACAAACAACAAAAAAACACAATTCAAAGTTAAGTAGAGAATTTAATTATAATGTAGTTACTGAATGGAACTGGATGCTATTTACTATACCAGATCAAAATTTTCTTTCAAACAAACATCCAATATTATACTCAAAGTATTAATATTGTTAAACATTAAACGCGCACATAAAATTATTTATAGGGTAAGTCTAATAAGACAAGTAAATTCATTAGTATTAAAATACATCTTGAAAAATGGATATATTTATATTGTAAAAGACGAATATAAAATATTAATAATTATTAGAACTCGTGAGAAGCTAAAGCTATTTTCATATTCTTAAATTAATTAAATGATAGACAATAAAAATTATTCCGGTTCCGCATAATTAATTTGTCCGCAATGAAATTCAATAAAACTTCACATAATTTCTGTCCATGAAGGCACCAAAAACAAAATTATAAATTAACTCTGAAATTATAGAGGAAGTAATAAATTTTTGTTGTAATTATTTATTTGCATGGATTATGTTGTTAGTTTTTTTCCCGAAAAATCCTTACGACAAAACAATTAATTTAGCTAAATTAATTTTATATCATTACAAATAGTTGAATATTGAATTATTATTTTTTTCTAAGTATATTTTTGTATTTTGTATTTATAAATAAAATTTGTTTCATCCAACTACAATTATCGGTAAGTAATAAATCACGAACAAATTGCAGAGTTGTTTCTTGTTTTGAAACAGTATTTTCGTAAGATTGAGAGTAATAAAAAATAATTCCGACTGCATTTATTCATCAGTGTACAGTAATGTACCTAAACAATTTATCCAGTAATAAAATATGGGTAATTCAAGTGCTAGTATAGTATCTGGCCAGTACGTACGAAACACCGATCTAATTCTAAGTTGAGGTATGAAACAAAATCAAATACATCTGGCAATTTTTCGCATTCTTTTTGACCTACTCTAAAGTTAATTAATATATCAACATCAATAATTAATCCTTTTTCTTAATAGTAAAATTATAGAAATAGTGATTCGAATTGTTATATATATTTCACTTGATTTATTTTCAATATTGACAATAAAATATTGTTTCTCTTCAGATTTATGTCATTTTATTAACAACTATTAATGCCATAATTTAATTTAATATTGTCTATACTGGATAAAATAAATAAATTCCTACAAGTGCAAACGTAAGTATTAATTGTTATTATAATAATGTCATAAATTATAATATTAAATGAAGTTGCTTTTTGGCTATAATTCTATTATTACTACTCTGTCGGGCACATACTTGCTCAGCTGTTGGTTCTTCCATTTCCCTTATTGTTTGCTCCTCTTGCAACATATCGGTTTCCTCTTCCATAGATAAATAATTTTACGGTAGTTTAAAAATTAACACTACTAACACAATAATTATGTCACAAAATATGCAAGCAGATTAACATGCAAGTTTTTCTTACGTACAAAATTATTGTAAAATAACAAAAGTCG